>MU225019.1:475750-501934 GCA_018584345.1 Thuja plicata | reverse complement strand
AGGACTTTATTAATTAAATTAATTCGATCATAGGGTTTGTTTAGCCAAATAGGTATTTAGGAATTAAATATGATGTATGATTAATACAGATTTAGGATTTTCTGCATTTGACACTCAGGTCGAGTAGGGTCAGTGAAAACTTAGAATTGCCTAGTACAATAGGACTTTGATGATTTAGAAGAATGACAAACGCAACAAAATTGGTTAGGGTTGCAAGATGCCAATTTTGGGGTATTACAACATTGACTACCTCTTTTATTCTGTTGATATACTGAGCAATGTTTTCTCCTTCTTTCATCCTTAGGTCATCAAACCTCCCTCTTAGGCTTTCAACCTTTTCTATTAGTACATTGGCATCTCCTCCATGTACAAGCTTCAACTTATCCCACATTTTCTTTGCAGAGGTGCAGGTTTTGACATCTTCAAACTTAGCATCGGAGAGTGATGATGCAAGTTCTATCATCATGCAATTATGCTCATGCTTGACTCTTAATTTCTCAAGAGTATGAGGTCCTATAGGAAGCACATATTCAATATCTAAGTATTGAACAATATCATTTCCAATACCTGATAGGTGGAGTCTTATTACACTTTTCCAAGATGCAAAGTTGTCTTTATTCAACTTGGGCACATCTCATTTGTTCATCTTGTGAACTTTTGCTTGAGCTGTTAAACTCCCTTTCTAAGCACACAAGCTCTGATAACAATTGTTAGGAATAACTGAGAGGGGGGGTGAATCAATGGCCTCAAAAATATTCCAATAATCAACCCTTAAAACTTAGTACCACAAAATTATACCTCTAGTTATCTTCAGTCCCTTAAGATGAATGCCTCCAAATACTTTTATCAATTTACTACTGATCGGAATGCTTTGTAAAAACTTCTATTGTGTGTTTACCGAAAAGCGGTCTATTAATTTACCAACAGACAGTAAATTATCTACAATATACCAATCAATCCAATTAAGTTATGTGCAATTCAAAACACTAAAGTAATGACTCATAGACACATTGACACATGGATTTTTAATGTGAAAACCCTATTAAGGGAAAAACCACTTGGGACCGGTAACCCAAAATTTTCACTCTTTTGAAGTGAGCTCGGTGAAGATCCAACCCTGTTAAAGGTTACAAACACACTATTAGGTGTGACCTTGTTAGAGGATTTGCAAGTTTAGTCTATCACTAGATATCGGGCATCTCTATGCTACCATCCTTGATCAAACACTCACTTTTCCTATCAATAGGTATCTGGCATCTCATGTTATCTTCATGATCAAACTTTTTGATACTCCATTGGATGTATCTCAATATAGAAAGGATCTTTAAATCCCACTCGGTTAAGAGACTTTCTGAATCAATGGTTAAACTAAAATAGTATGGTCTCTTCACATATACAACTATACTTGCAAATTTTCAGATCTATTGTAATCTCATAAAATACTCTGATCAATATAACTTTGTTTATACCTTTTCTCCACTTTGATTCTATTCGGCGATGTTGTGCTTTGTTGCTCGGTGTCTACAGAATTCTTTAGCTCTTTCCTTAGCTTGATTGATCAACACTGTATCAAGTTTCTCTTCATTAGTTTCTCTTTAGCATCTTTTTTTTCATTCTCTCCCCACACCAATTCGTAATAAATTGATTTGTCTCTTTTATAGACATGATATCATCGTTGTTAGGTTCTTGATTTTCTTGATCTTGGCATGATCCACAATTCTCGCCAATTATATTTAAAGAAAAACTATTGTTTTGTCTCACTAAGATCTTCTTGCCAACTGGATAAATCATCTTTAAATCAATCACTTATCTCTGGCTTATCTTGTCGATGAAAACAATGATAACAACCAGTTAAGTCTATATTTACCTCTCCTAGCTAGATATTTTTTCGTATGTGAACTCTAGCTATTTTTGGTTTTAACTCTCTGATGGCGTTAGTCAACACTTTAGTTCCTTCAGGCTTCTCCGTCGGTTTACATTATGCTACTGGCTATCAGCTTTGCTTGTGATTCTACTCATCGGTAATGCTCGTCGGTTTTCTTGCTTAGGCATCACAATGACTTGACTGTCGGTGATCCTATCTGTCGAGTTGCTCTTACCGTCGGTGTTTGAAGTCACAATGTGAATGCTTGTCTTTTATGCATTACAGGAAGCATAATATTTATCTCTCTAATTCTCTGAAGTCTTTGACACTTTGATTATAATCGAATAGATTATATCAAGTTGACATCAATGAAAATACAATGCATTAACTGATTTAATATCTTGCATTATCCTTCTACATTTTGGTGATCAACTTAACATCTTCAAACATTCAATCAGTTACATGTCATCAACAAGTTATTTGCATTCATCTAATTTCTCCTTCAAGGCTTGTGAATCACCAGTGCTTCCTTTCTACTTCAACTGTTAAACAAGATCTTTCCTCTTATCCTTGGATTTGTTCAATTATTTGGTCAAGTTCTCAATGAATTTTTTAGCATCTTTGAATCTCTTTTCCAATTCAAGATTATGAGCATTTGATTTTTTAAGATCTTCAAGCGCAACCAAGAGCTTCCAATGAAAATTACTAGAGATTGTTGACTCTACCATTAGGATCTTCCTCAAGTTGTTAAAATTCTTCCAAGGAACACATTTTTGATACCAATTGTTAGGATTGAGGAACATTGAGAGGGGGAAGTGAATCAATGTTCTGAAAATTTTCAATTTATTAATTTGATTCAACCATAAACTAAATGTAATTATAAGAAAACAATTAAAACACAAAACAAACATCCACAAGATCATAACACCATAGTTTCTCCATAGAAACCCAGTTAAGGGAAAAACCACGATGGACATGGTACCCAAAAAAGATTACTTTGCATTAGTAATAACCCTATTAAACATTGAGTATAATAAGAGTGGAATGCATCATGCATACATGATTACAACCTAGAGCACACTGATCAATTACAAAAGAGGGATACAACCCTTAGGAAAGAACACCACTTTACAAAAATTATTGGATTCAAATCCAAAATGGTGAACTGAAACTTGGTGTCACCTATGCCTATATAGTTCCATGTAAGTGTAATACAAAACTCTCCTCAATCTGCAATCTCACTTCTTCTCATATCAAATTTGCATGTACAACATCAAACCATATCAAATATAATTTCCGCATGCATAAACCATCTCAAAAACTTGATCTAATATACCTGATTGCAAAAACAATATCTCAACTGGTCGGCCTAAAATACATAAGGTGTAACATGTAGAACATTGGCCAAATTAATAATTAAATATTCATTTTAACCTTGACCAAACACTTATAAACTGTCAATCATGTCAGATCCATCAATTATAACTCTCAAACTTATCAGATCATTGGTTTGATAGGATCATTAATTGATCCAATAGCTGACTGTTATTATTCTACATAATTCATTGTATACCCTATACTCAGAACTCCATAACTCAAACAAATGATAACATAAACAAGTGTGATCATATATGAAGGTGGAATATATATACTAGAATCTTATTCTAGCTTCTCAACTCAAAATTCCTCCATACTATTTCATTTTGATCCATTTAACCAGGCTTTTATATTGTCCCTATTCTATCATACTTAGCCAAATTTGTAATCTGACCTTCCGTAATCACAAAATATGTAAAGAGAGCATGAGAATCATGTATAGTTTCCATCAATGAAAACATACAAACAATCCATAATAGTGTCTCCTTCCAACAAGAAGATTTGGAAGGAGCCCAACATGATGAATAATGGACATTGGTGGGTGCAAGCACTTTGGAAAAAATCTAAAATTTCCCTGCTAATGAGAGAGGATTTGTAATCCAATATGAAATATTTTTCTCAATATTGGCCAAAACATCGTTCCAAAGGTCTATAGTCGAGCCATGAAATGAAAAAGGGATACCCAAAAATAAAAAAAGTTTGCCATGTTGAATCCATTTCCAACCAAATTGAAGAATGCAATCTAGAGCTGGTAAAATCAATTTGATGCAAGATTTCCAAGAACCCAAGGTACCACTACACTTAGTGCAGTCAAGGACAAAGGAAACTCAAAGAGATCAATCCTATCCTTGGAAAATGAGTCACACAATAGAAACAATTTAGAAAATACTTTAGATAAATTCAAGATCAACCTTCTTATAATCAGATAATCAAGTACAATGGATCTACTACATGCACTCATACATTCCAAGCGTACGGGCATGTTTTAAGAACCTTTTGTGGGTTTTTTTATACTATATATTCTAACCCAAGATACTAATCTATATTGGTGTTCCCTTCTTCTGTGTTCTCTGTGAGACCCTAAGGGATCAATTACAAGAGTTTATAAAGCCTTCACAAGCATCAGGTTGGCCTAAGAAAGGTTACATTTCTCAATGAGAAGAAAACATATTACAAATATAGGTCAAGAACCAAATCATAAGGATCTCCCTCCAGTTGATGGAACATGAATCATGATCCCTCAATTAGGTTGGCCACAAATGTAAGAACATAGATAAATTCATTGTTAAGCTTTCCTAATTGGAAAATTCCTTCATGAGATCAGAAAACACAAATTGTTCATGATACACAAAGAATAGGTAACCCCCATCAAGAATATGTAAGATCTCATACGCAAAGTAACCAAATGAGATAGATGAAAACCTAGGAGAAGGTTTTGAAAGATTCTAGGAACATGCCATAAGGTTCACAGTTGTAAATAATGCAAATTGAATGAATGCTAAAAGAAACTCAAATACTAAACTAACAAGAAAACATAAAACAAATTTTTTTGGTTGATGGAAGATTTCAAGGAACCCAAGATTCTCCTACATCAAACACCCTAGTTTATTTGAAAGGTGAGCATTTTACTTTCCTCAAACTAAGGGAAAACCAAGATGGTTAACCTCATCCTGATAAATCCATGAAGAATCCTCCACTAGTTTGTCCTTCCATTTGACAAGATACTCTATATACCATCTACCTCTTGTACTCCTACCAATTCTACTAGCCAAAATATCTTCTATCTCATCCATTTTCTTCTTAAGATATTGTTGCTCAACATTTGGTCCATCACTGTCATGAAAATCTGGTTCATGATACTCATACAGATCTACAACATTGAATATAGGTGAAATATCGATGTCATCTGGAAACTCCACTTCATATGCATTCCCTTAATCAAATTTCCTCAAGATCTTACACAGTCCAAACTTCCTCATCTTCATCTTGTTATAGGTTCCAATAGGAAATATTCCCTTCTTCAAATATATCATTACTTCATCCCCTACTTGGGATTCCTTATGTCTCCTCTTCATATCAACATTCTCCTTATATGTTTGATTCATTTTCTACAAATGATGTTTCACCTCTTCACGTAATGACTTCATAACCTTTGCAAACTCCTCTACTTATACACTCCTCTTGACTTCATGGTTGATATTTCTCAACTTTAATACTCCTTTAGGATTAAAACCAATAACTATCTCAAATTGTGTCTTCCCTATACTCGTATTCACTAAATTATTATATGAAAAATCTACTTGTGCTAGAACCAAATCCCAATTTCTAGTCTTCTCTCCAACCAAATATCTCAATAAGTTACCCAAACTTCTATTCACTACCTCTATTTTTCCATCTGTCTATGGATGAATTGTAGAACTAAACTTCAAATTAGTCTTCATCTTCTTTCAAAGTGTCTTCTAAAAATAAGCAACAAACTTACTATCTCTATCGGAAACTATGCTTTTAGGTAATCCATGCAATCTCACAATCTCCTTGAAAAATAAGTCAGCTACATGTACTATATATGTTGTCTTCTTACATGGTATGAAATGAGTCATCTTGAAAATTCTATCCACTATCACAAATATAGAATCATTACCTCTTTGTGTCTTTGGTAACCCAAGTATAAAATCCATGCTAATATCTTTAGAAGGTCTAGTTGGCACTGTCAAAGACATATACAATCCAATATTTTGACTACTCCTTTTGCAACTTGAGAAACTCTAGAACTTTGAACAAACTTTCTTACATCCTTAAGAATTTGAGGCTAAAAGAATTTCTCACTTACTAAAACTAATGTCTTGTCAATACCAAAGTGTCCAGTTAATCATCCACGATGCTTCTTCCTAACTAGATTATTCCTCAAAAAAATTCTAGGTATGCACAACTGAATTCCTCCAAATAATATACCATCCTAAATGAAATAGTCCAACCATTTGCTTCAGTCTACAACAAGAGGTTCTCTTCAAGATTTCCAAGGTTCTAAAAATTCAGGGTCATCGCATACAAGGTCTTCAACTCATAAAATCTCAATACTTCAACTATTATCTCCATCAAAAAAGTCCTTCTTCTACTCAAAGCATCGATGATTTTTTTTTTCAACTCCTATGTTTCAACGAAAATGTATAACTTTGTAAAAATTCAACCCATCTCATATGTCTCTGATTCAACTTACTTTGACTGTTCAAATATTGTAGTGCTTGATGTTTAGTATACAACACAAAATCCCTAGGCAACAAGTAATGTCTCCATTTATTCAAAGCTTGAACTATGGCATAAAATTCTTGATCATAAACTGAATATCTCTTCTTGGCATCATTTAAATTTTCACTGAAATAAGCAATCGGTCTACCTTCTTGAGTCAACACTGCTCTAATTGCATTTCCACTTGCATCACAGTCCACTTGAAAAACTTTATTGAAATTGGGTAAGGCTAACATAGGTTGTTCAGTCACCTTTTGCTTCAACAACTCAAAACTCCTTTGTGCTACATGCATCCATTTGATTTCTTTTATGTCCCCTCTCATTGTCTTAGTCATTGGATACAAACCAAACTAAAATTTCTAATGAACCTTAAGTAAAAACTAGCCAATCTTTGAAATGATTTCACTTCTCCAAAACTTACAGGTGTAGGCCACTCAATAATTTCTTTAACCTTCTCAGGATCCATCTTCAATCCCTCTACAAATATAAAAAATCCCAAATATACTATTTCTTCTCTCATGAAAGAACACTTCTTGATGTTTATCAACAAATTCTCTTCTCTTAATCTCTTCAACACTTATCTTAGATGCAACAAATGATTGTTCACCATTTTGGTCCCTCATTAGATTCTTAGATCATTCTATCATCAAGGGATTCCAGTTGAACCAATATGCAAAACTAATCAGGAAAATGCCTACAGATCAAGATTATCAAGATAACATTATTCATGTTACACCCATACAGACTTACAATGCTTCAATAGGACAGAAAAGGGTGATTTAGGAGAGAATAATTTAAGGCTCCCCAGAAAATTCAAATAGATTATTCATCGGCCTTGCAGATGCAGATATTGATACAGATGGTTAGGTGTCTCACTGATGAAGTTCATCGCCATAGCTATCACTATCAGGAATGAAAAAATGTAGGTATCTGATAGTGTTGGTTACACCAATGAATCTCATCAATGTAACTCATATTGATACATGTCTTCAAGTAGATCAACATGGATCATTTATTGACATAACACAATGCAAGCCTTGTTGACGGTTTTCATCAGCATAGTTTTAATTGTCGGGTGACAACATCATGATGCCCGATAGTATATGATATTTTGATGAATTGTGTTGGCGAATGTCTCGCCAATATATTTAGCTATGGTGTGGATGATTTGACTAAAATTGCATTGGTGTATGCTACAATGATGATTCTTCTCATCGTTATAACTTATACTTTTGGAAGGGACAAAATCTTGTGGCGCATATGTCTCCCCAATGGCGTTCATCTCCCTAACAGGTTTTATCAAAGTAGGTCACTCCAATGAGGGTTTCCTTGGTAGGGTGACAACAAATATTTTAGCAAGACATCTTTAGGTCTTTTTTTGTTCTTTAGGAGACATTGTTAGAGGTCCTGCCAACAATAGAGATAGGATGAGGATAGATGACATCGGTGGAACAAGGGATATTCCCCAATGGGTTCATTAGGGTAGTTATTGATATCAAAAATGAAGAAAAGTATGGTTTTGATAGTGTTTGTCTTGTCGATTGGGTTCCATCAACGTAGGTCTGTCCGATAGGATCAGGCGAGTGGAGACACAGGTAGTTTGATGATTTCATTGACGAGAGTCTTGCCGATGGAGTTCATCAACATAGGGATGACTTTTGGAATTGAGGAAATTGTGCGAGTTGATAGTGTAAGTCTCATTGATAGGTTTTATTGGTAAGAGTCTCCCCAATGTGTTTCCTAGGGGTGGTGGATGGTAGGTTCTTATTGGTGAATTGTACTATATAATCCACCCCATAGATAAATATATCAATGATACATTCACTGAAGTATAGTTTAGTGACAAATGAATGAGGTTTGTTGTCGGCAAGATTTCTCAGGTGCTTCCCTAATGTCCAATGACTTATCATGATGGATAATTATGCTCAGTAGGAGGTTTGGCTTTCAGGGAAGCTTTCTCGATAGTCAATGCAGTGGTCCTCCAATGCCAAATCAAAGCAGAGTTAGTCATGAGGTTCTTTCTAATGAGGATAGGTTTCATATGGGAGCCAAAATGAAAATAGGTTTTTGAAGAGGCTTTCAGCAATGGGATCGATAGGAATCAAAGTGTTAATGTGTCTCATTTGTTTCATTGATCTGTGCCATTGTCCAATCTCAGTGATGTAATTATTGCAAGAAGAATACAATTTGATCTTCCTCAACCACCCCTTAGCCACCTTACACCTATATATTTACTCAAAACTAGTTCCACATGTCACAAGGTACTACTAGAAGACTTCCAAAGGTCATAGTTATTGTTGGGAACATTCTCGAACTTGTAGGGGCATTCATTTTTGGCCACTCTTCTTGTCACTTTTGAAATTTGATTTGTATGCAAATCATATTTATTATAGTGTCTTTTGTAACTTAACCCTAGTTAGTGTTTGATCTCCAATGATGTACTTTGAGCTATGTCAGATCTATAAAGGCAATTTATGTAAATTTTGTAAAGGGTTATGCTCAGCAACTATAATTTCCTTATGCCTTTCATTAATGAAATTTCTTTCTTTTACCTCTTCTCACCATTCTGGTATTAATTCAATGTTTGTTTCCTTGTACTGAATGTTTCTTTCCTATTTCTTAAGTTTGTATGTTGTATCTACTTTTCTTATGGATGCTAAATAAGTAAATACATTTTCCTTGTAGCATCTCATTGGTTTTGGTCTGCATATGAGTCTTTAGGAAATATATTAGAGCTAAGATTAGTGTATTTTTTAGGATTCATTGATGTTAAGTGCACTCATAGGTAGGGAGAGTAACCACATATTCAATCTGGTGCATCTCTTTTTCCCTTTTTGTATTTCCCTTTCAGCATATCCTTCTCCCTTTTCCTCAAAAGCAGTAGTTTTAGGTGCATCTGTATTGTAAAGGAATTCGACCTTCTCTAAAGATTCAATCTCATTAAGCAAGTCCCACATTGAGAGATTGTTTCCCTACATCACAAGGTCACTTAGGTCACTAACCACCACCTAAGCCTAGGTGCAAAATTTTGTGTTAACAATGATCTTCCTTACTTTTACTAAAAATCAAAATGTCATCAAGGTAAACAATCAAAAAATTATCCAAGAATTTCAATACCTCATTCATCAGTCTCATGAAAGTGCTCAATGCATTAGTCAGTCCAAAAGGAATCACTAACAATTCATACAATCCTTCATTTGTCTTGAATGGATTCTTTAACACATCACCTTCTCTAATTCTAATCTGATGACACCCACTCTTCAAATCTATCTTTGTAAAATATCTAGCTCCACTTAAACAATCCACTATATCATCCATCCTAGGGAAAGGAAATTGATACTTCATTATGATCATGTTAATGGCTCTAGAATCAGTACACATCCTACATTCTCCATTTGTGTTTGATGTTACTACTGCAGGTACTATACAAGGACTCAAACTCACCCTAATCAAACCTTTCTTCAACAACTCATGCACTTGTCTATTCAACTCTTCATTCTCTGCTGGTGTCATATGATTGACTTCTTTATTTGGTAAACTTGCTCCAGGAATAAAATCCATGCAATTACTAATACTTCTCACAAGTGGAAATACATCAGGCACATTATCTGAGATTATTTCCTCATACTCAATTACCAATTCCCTTATCTCCTCGAGTTGTTTCTCTACTGATTCTAAATCATGCTTCTTAGTGATCAAAGCATAACACACATTATCACTTTTCAATCCATCCAAGAACTTCCTTCCTTCAACCAAACAAACCCTAACACTGGTATAATTCTCATTCTTAGGAATCTCAACTAAAGGCAACAACACTTGTTTCATCTCATTGGCAACAATAGTATACTTATTATTTCTCCCATCATGCAAAGCTTGTATATCAACTATCGTGGTCTACCCAACAAGATATGGCACACATCCATAGGCATAATATCACAAAGAATATCATCATGATAAGATCCTATCTTAAATTTCACTAGGCATTGTTCACTTACCAATACCTTATGATAATCCTTTATCCATACTATTTGATAGGGTTACAGATGCTTCAATCTCGACAACTTTAACTCTTTAACCAACTCCTTAGAAGATAATTTATATGAAATACCACTATTAATGATCATATTGAAACATTTTCCTTGAAATTTGCATCTTTTCTTAAACAAACTTCACCCTAGTAGTGGTTCTTAGTCTGGTTCTTCATGACATAGGGATCTTCTTACCATTAGGGCTTCTCCATCTTCAGGTTGGTTCAATGGTTCCTTGGATTATTCCTCATCAAAAGTGTTTCTTCCATTGTTCTAAATCCTCTTACTTGAACTTCCTTGAGTACATTCAAAGGCTTAGAGTCCTTCTCCTCCACACTTGAAATAGTTTCCTCTAAACACTCTTTTTTCATCTTTCCTATAGCTATTTGATAAACCTCATCTCTAGAAATTTATATCATCCCTTCGATGTGTATCCTCTTCATTGAATTTTTCCTTTCCTTTATTCTAATTTGAATAAGATCTTCCACCACTTGAGGTTCTTCCTCTCTCAAATCTCCCAACTCTTCCTCTTTTTATTTATTCATGTCTTTTGTTCAACTTTCCTTAGCTTTTAGGGCATATTGGTAAGCTTCCTCTATACTTACAACTTAAACAAACTAATCTCATCTTGAATAGATGTCCTCAAACTATTTAAGTATTTGGAAACCCTCTCAACATCATCATTTGAGTGTCTATATATGATATCCAATCTATAGAATTTTTCAGTATACTCCTTCACACTAAGATCCTTTTGCTTTAGTTTTTGCAACCTCCTAAACAAACTTACTTGATAATCAATACGTAAGAACTTAGACTTCAATTTTTTCACCATCCTATCCTATGACTTGATTTTATCCTTGACTCTTCTTTGTCTATTAGTCTACAAATGTTCCCACCATAAAGTTGCACGTCCTCTCAATTTTGTGCAAGCATACTTCACTTTTTTATTCATTTGTACCTTCATAATCAAAGTATTTCTCCATCTCTATGATCCAATAAAATAGTCCATCTGAATCCAAATTTACATCATAATTAGGTGGATTGAAATGTGGTCTTGCATTAACCCTAGTTAGGGCCTTTATAAATATATCATCTCCTTGTTTAATTTATGGTTTCTCTTCCCCCTCTTTGACTTCTTCTTTAGTTATTTATTCCTCTTCATCACTCACATCCTCAATGTGTCGACCTCTTCTTTGGGTTGTCTCCACAACTTCCAATCTAGTTGTAATTTGTCTCAACATATCCAATAAAATTGGATCTGCATCTCTCCTTCCACCTCTAGAATTTCCTCTATGAGCCATCTTAAGTGAATCCTCTATAATTGCGGGTTAGATACTCTCTCTGCCACCATACAACAAATCAATCCAGGACTTCACAAGCTCAAGAACCGTGATTTTCCTCAATAGAATCAAAAACTTTCTTCGATATCACTTGGTGCAATTAAGGACAAAGGAATCTCAAAGAGATCAGTCCAGTCCTTTTAGTGTGAGTCACACAATAGAAACAATATAGTAAACACTTTAGAGAAATGCAAGATCGGCCTTCTTATTATCAGATAATCAAGTACAATGGATCTGCTACATATAGTCATACATTCCAAGCATACATGCTTGTTTTAAGAACCTTTTGTAGGTTATATTTTTATACTATCTATTCTAACTCAAGCTACTGAGCTCTACTAGTCTTCCCTTCTTTTGTGTTCTATGTGATACCCTAAGGGATCAATTACAATATTTTATAAAGCCTTGGCAATAATATTATAGGAGACATTAAGAAAAGTGATAGGATGACACTTAGAAATATCTTAAGGATCACCAAATTTAGGTATGAATTTGATATTTCCTTTGTTTATTGCTTTTCATAGGGATCCAGAATGATATGCTTCTAAATACACCTTATGCAAGTCAAAGCCCACAGAAGGCCAAAGTGATTTATAAAATTCAAGGGAAAGCCATCGCATCCTAGGGACTTATCATCTTCCATGAGGAAGTTTTATTCCTTACTTAGGTCTTTGAGGGTTAATACTTGATCACAAAAGGCCCTTTATGAGTTAGAAAGCCAAGAGGGGACATTCACAAGGCATTCTTATAAGGCTTGATGACTAGTAGCAGAAGGTTTCTATGCAGTGAAGACTTTTTGTAGTGATGCACAAAGGCTCACAAAATATCAGGTATCTCTGAAAGCATTGAATTTCCTTCTTTGAATTTTTAATGCTAGGGGAAGAATGACGAGCTTAGAGAGTTGAAAAAAAAATTGAAGCTCGGTCCCCAATCTTAAGCCAATGCATATGTGCTTTAATCTAAGAACCTCTACCAACATAATTGTCAACAATTTTCTTTTGATGGTGGAGAGAAGCTACCTATAACTGTAACTTAGTGAAAAAAGGATCTAAAACCAATTTCTTTGTAGTTGCACTATTCCACCATGAAACCTAGCAATTGGTAATTCGTGACCAAGGCTGAAAAACCCAATAAAGAGGAATGGACAAATCAGGGACCATTCTAAAATGAAACAAAAAGAAGCCCTTTGTCAGGTTTTGGATGTCAATCAAGTAGACCCCATGAGGGGCCCAAGCCTTGGAAACCCAATCACACAAAAAACTTTTAGGAGGAACATGACCCACAAAGTAACCTATTAAGGTACACTTCTCTAACCATTCACAAGTATTGTCAAAATCTTGTACTAACAAAAAAATATTAGGGGAAGAAGGATTCTTACCCCGAGAAAAAATTTCACTACAAATTTACGGGGCCATTTTCTCGGTGGAGCCATGTTCTCTTGAAGCCAATACTCCAACGCCAACAAAAAATGATGTGCTAAAGTTGGCCAAAGCCATTAAAACTTACCCTAGAAATCCTACAATTAATGCATTATGAAATTACTGGAGAACACAGACAGTATGAAAACCCTAAATTTTACATCCTAGCAAAGTGCGTCTGTGGGGTTATTTTTAAAATTATATTCCATTTATCAATTTTTTTTTATGATTTTTACTTTAAAGTTTAAAATATAATATTTTAATAGTTTTCTTATAAGTCATATTTTTTTAATAAGATTTTAATTTACTTGCAAATTTACAATATAATTTTAATTTTTTTTTCTACTATAGAAAAAACAATTTTTTTCTTTTTAAAACTTTCTTTTAAAATTAAATTAGTATTTTAATTATTTTTTAAACTAATATGATAATTTATCATTTACTATTTTGAAAAAAAATAAAATTTAATGATATCATTATTTATATCATTATTTTTTGGGGTAAAAGGTTGAGGCCTGAACTTGTCATTACTGAAAATAATATATACAATGATATAGATATAGTATCTAGAGGCTACGGGGCATTATAAGGGTCTGGCTTGAAAAGCCAAAGCCAAGCCAAAAGACGTCCACAAACTAGATATTGGGGAAAATCAAACCAAAAAAAAATTCCCACAACAAAGCAGAGGTAACTTTTTATCCTAAAAAATATTGAGAAAATTGAGCAAAGAGAAAAACATTCTTGACTAACAAGCCATCATATTTATATTATATTGCATAATTTAGAACCAAAAAGGTTTAGTCAAAACCATGAAGTAGAATCTTCCCTTAAGAGATGCGAGAAACATTATTTGCATCATACATCATTATCCCTTTGACTTTCCCATCCCGTGGATAGGAAGTTCCCCCTGCAATAAACTTTGGTGCTCTTAACTTTGTGCATGTGGTGAATAAGGGCTTGGTCACTTGGTCGGCCCAATTTTCTCTAACATGTGCAAAACCTTCCTTAGAGGGAAGGGAAGGTGAGTAAATGAACAAAGGATAATGAACCAACAACCTATGCATAATGAATAAAACCTCTAATATGTGGACAATAATAGGTGGAGTGATTATGTTTTCCACCATTGCCAACTCGCACGAGAATCTCCTACAAGTATCAGTATTAAGATCTATCTTAATTGCATCATAAATTTTAACAAATACGTACTTATCCTCCAAATATTGTATAGGAAATAAGACACACACCCAAGATTTGTTAGAGAAAATGTCATAAGATATAACAACATATTCTAATCTACCACCCTAAATGTATTCATCTCGCACAAATTTGGGAGCTAACTTGTAAAAAAAACCCAATCCTATTAATGCTATAAGGTCCAAGATTATTGAGAGGAGGGGTGAATTAGTAATCTATCAGATCTAAAAAATTTCTCATAATCATTTAACACCATAAACAATATTCATCAACTTTAACCTTATGCATGTAACAAACACAGTAACCAAATAATCATCCACACATGCAACAAAGTAACACCAATATTTTTATCATGGAAACCTTGATTAAGGGTGAAAACCACAGTGGGGATTACCACCTATAAGTATTTTCACTCTTCTAAAATGCACCTTGTAAAAGGCCTAGCACTGTTAGAAGCTTATAATGATGCCCAGTTAGGAGCATACCCTGTTAGGAGTCACCTAGTTAAGTGATTTACCTCTAGCCCTATTAGGAGCTAAACCCTGTTAGGAGTAACCTTGATTAAAGGATTTCAGACCCTAGTTAAAGAGCCTCCCTATTAAAGGATTTACAAATCACCTGTTAAGATGTACCCAGTTAAGGGATTTTCTTGTAGAAACTATTAGGAATCAACAAGTATAGTGATTTGGGTGTAGCATGCCTCATCTTCTTGTTCAAATCCAATTAAGCACAACACTTCTGCTTCTTGCAGACAATCTTCAATATTCACTCGACCACACCTTCTCATCCACGATCTACACTTGAAAAATCCATCATTTTGCATATAAATACATTACAAGTTCATTAGACATCCACTGCCTAATACATGACCAAATACATTGAATTTCATCATTACAATTCATCCCACTCAATCCATGAACCCTAAAACGTATTACCAATCTAGAACATTCAAATACAACTTTAGGTCAACCTTCAGATCCATCGCACATACAATTTAAATAAAGAATGGTCAACCTTTTTTACTTCTTCAACACGCTTCCAAAACTTGATTAAATCTGATCACCTCGATTAATGAAATGGCCAATGATAATTACACATCTGTTATGCTATGTCACCTTGACATTGGGATCACAAAAACATCCACTGTAACTAATCGCATCATCACCGCTCTTCGATCTAACATCAATTGCTTAACTTGTTCAAAACATTTTCTAACTTGCACAAAGCGATCTTCTGCCAATTGAAACTATACCTTGTGGTACTCAAATCTTGTAGAGATCATGGGATCAACAACATAGCCTATTCAAGATAAACATTCATGAGACAACACCTAAATCCATACCAATTTGATAGAACAATAAAATTATTCATTTTCTATCACTGCATGTTCTTCAGTCTGCTTAGTTGCCCTTCAATCAATCATAACTTACTTTATTCTTGTGTTCAGCTTACCCGATCATACATAATGCATCTAGAGACATCTCTGAGTCTCCAACAACTATCACACACTCTAATTCATACCACAACACAAAATTAATTTGTACTCATACTTGGCCACACATTAGAAACATTATCAACAAATACAACACCAAGTTGACATTAATTTTAACACAATAACTGATCTTCCTGTCATCAAACGTGTACCAATCATACTCAATAAACTTTGCATTAGTTATGTCAACAATCTCCCCCTTCGGCATTGATGACAACACCACAATTAATGGCAATACCATAATGAACTGATAATACTAGCTCCCCCTTAAATGATGCACTTCCTCTGATCTTCTCTCAATATCCAACTTGCTCTTCTCCTCAACACTCAATCTTCTTTCCAATAGTCTTCTCCCCCTTTGACACCAATTCCAAAGGCACCACATAGGTCACCAACTACTGCAACATCTTCCTTTGCCTCTAACGACTCCCCCTAAGTAGTAGTCCCCTTCATCATCAATCCAATAGTGAAATTTATTCAATGAGTCAAAAGGATCGATGCCTGCAACAACATATTAGTGTCATTCAAGTAGGAGAATAACCCCTAACTTACCTCTCAGATACTCAAAAGTATCTTTAGGCAAGTGTTTAGTAAATATATCAAGTGTTAAATTCCAGATATCGATTGCAAATGTATTTTCCAAATGCAACGATCTCTTTGTATATATACATGACAAGGACAAGAAGAGACATGTACCTTCATGGGACATGTCTATTCATTAATTTATTTTATCAATTTAACTATTTATTTATTGTGAGAATAATTATAATATATATATATGTATGTATATATATGTATATGTATATATATATGTATATACATATACATATATATGTATATATATATATATATATGTATATATATATATGTATATATATATATATGTATATACATATACATATATATGTATATATATACATATATATATATACATATATATGTATATGTATATACATATATATATATAATCATTTCTCATAATAATCATATAGTTAGTATTATTTATCTGACTGATACTACAAACATCAACACTCCCTCTTAGCTAAGGAGGATAAATCAATCCAATGTCGACACTTATATGACACTTGACAACATCAATCATATGATGTAATCAATAGAAACATAGTCTCAGGATGTGGATTGCCTCCATCGGTGATTCTATCGACAAGCTCTCAGGTGGATTACCTCCAACGGTGATTCTATCCACAATCTCTCAGGTGGATTGCCTCCATCGGTGATTCTATCCACAAGCTCTCAGGTGGATTGCCTCCATCGGTGATTCTATCCAAAAGGTCTTGTGTGGATTGCCTCCATCAATGATTCTATCCACAAACTCACGAGCTTTAGAGTAGATTGCCTCCATCGGTGATTCTATCCACAAGTTCCCGGGTGGATTGCCTCAATCGACTATTCTATCCACGAGCTTCTCAAGCTTTAATGTGGATTGCCTCAATCGGTGATTATATCCACAAGTTCTATCTATTATGATCTATTTTAGCCATCACAAGATGTCTATCACAATAGAAGGTCAAGTTATTGTAAGATCATCACCTTCCAATAAATTTTATAAATACAAGTGATAATCATTTGGAAGTCGCCACTTCCTCATGATTTACACAAGGCCCAAATGACATTCATGATTCCTAGTCCTCTAACAATTATAGTTTCTTGATCATTGGAGAATCCATCTCAACATGGTCTACTCCCTCTGAATCAATACAACCGAGATTATCAAAATTTGATTAAACGATATCCTCTATATGTTCCCTCTAAAGCTCAAGTTCTTGTATCAACCTCTTTTGAAATGTCAGACTTCCTCTGAAAACAATTTCTTTTGCTTCTGTCCTTAAGGTATGTTAGAAAGAGATTACAAATGACTTATAAACTAAACTATCTCATACAAAAATACCAAATATAGAAGCATACAAGATTTTACTAGCCAATATTATAGCATAAATTTAAAACTCAATAATTCATGTGCAATAAATAAAACATGGAATACTTATCTTAAATTTCAAATATTTCCTTTCGTAAGGTGAGCCCATATAAGAAATATCATGCATAAATCAACTCTCATCATAATACCCCTTTAATGAATCCATACTCTTGGTTGCTTCTTTGATATCGTAAGAAGGACTTCCATCTTTCCTTGTATCCTTCAATACTTGACTCTTGATGGACTTTATGAAGATTTTGATATATACACATATTTGCTGACGCCCGAACTTGGAAACTATATTTCACCATTGATAACACTATAAGTTTCATCCAATCTTAGATAATAGTCGTAGTCCATGATGATTGCCCATGCAAATGTGACAAAGATCAACCATGATTATAAGTAGCACTCGTGTTATAGCCAATCAGCGATAGATGTAGGATTGTAGAGAATGTAATGTTCATTGAGTATATCAAATGCTTTGTATTCATGATACTAATGAGTTAACAATATCCTCAAATCTCCTATGTGAGTCTCGTTTAACCTTGATATCATTGACCAAGAAGATCATAAGTATAGTATTTACTAATTAACCATCAATCATTGCTTGTCAACTTGCAGATGACGTGATTTACCAATCCCATAACATATTGTTGATGATGTGTTTTCTTAATCATTGAGGATATTAATGATCGCAGACCTCCATCATCATTGAATGCCTCCTCTATGTTTGAAATGACCTCCATCATTGTTAAATGCCTCCACTATGCGCGAGTGAAAAGATCAATCAGAGCATTCTATGGTTGCATTTTTTTCATGCGTGTGAATATTGAGCGGTTCAGTCAGCCATAATGCTCGTTCGCAGTCACCCTCTTCTTCTTGACCCCTGTTGACATTGGAGTGGTGGTGAGAGCATTATGGAATGAGGATCTCTATGCCGGGTGGTTGTAGAGAGTTTGCAAAAGTCAATTTGGTCTCTACATGTTAGGGTATGTGGTTTTAGCAGTTTGCAATGTCTTCAGTTTTGATGCCCTTGTTTCATTGCACAATCCCCTTATAGCCACAGTGTCATCTTGGCATAGTGCACACCCCTACAGGTCTGGCCCCATTGGGGTTTGAATTGGGTACCATTTCATAATGTGGATTTCTCTGTTAGCCTTTGGGACCCGTGATAACTTGTAACACTGAAGGTAATGTATCGCATTATATCTATCAATCTCTGTCTTTTCGTTTCATGGCAATATCGATTGATATTCATTTTCATTGCTCATTATTCTAAATGTCTTTATATTTCTTCCTTGTATGTTTATTGTCACAATTTTATACGATCTACATTTCTACATTTGCAACTTGGCTCTGATACCATGTTAAATTCCAGAGATCGATTGCAAATGTAATCACACTGCTATGTTGTCTGTATTTTCCAAATGCATCAATCTCTTTGTATATATACATGACAAGGACAAGAAGAGACATGTCCCTTCGTGGGACATGTCTATTCATTAATTTATTTTTTCAATTTAACTATTTAGTTATTATGAGAATAATTATAATCTAACTTTATATATATATATATATATAATAAATCATTTCTCATAATAATCATATAGTCAGTATTATTTATCTGATTGATGCTACAAACATCAACATATCTGCTAGCTGCTCCTTGGTTGGCACATTTTCCAACTTGACTGTCTTCTCCTACACTTGCTCTCTTAAGAAATGATACTTGATTGTAATATGTTTCATCTTGAAATGCATTACTGGATTCTTTGTAATGTTTATTTCACTTGTATTATCACAATAAATAGTCATAGGTTTAGTTACCTTCTCTTCAATACCTTCTAGGATCTGCTTCATCCATGTAATTTGTGTATAATTTATAACTGCTACGACATACTAAACTTCTGTGGTAGATTGGGAGATGCAATTTTTCTTCCTACTTGTCCCTGACACAAATATTCCACCTATAAAGAATGCTCCTCCACTTGTACTCTTCCTATCATCAATGTTTCCTACCCAATCTACATCAGTAAAAACACTCAAAGAGGCCTAGAATCTTTCATTCCAAAATTCTTCAATACTTCCTTTATGTACTTAGACTGACTGATATAGATACCATCTTTTAGTTGTGAAATTTGCAATCCAATAAAGAACTTAATTTCTCCTATCATTAACATCTCAAACTCTTTCTTCATCTCTTCTGAAACTCCAAACTCATCTCATCATTTCCTCCAAAGATTATATCATCAATAAATACTTCAGCTAACAGTACCTTATCACCTTCAACCTTCAAGTACACATTGTTATCTTCACTTGTCCTTATGAAATAAATATTAATGAGATAAGAATGTACTCTTTCATACCATGCTCTAGGTGCTTATTTCATTCCATACAGTGCCTTTTCCAACTTGCAGACCATGTCCTTATTCTCGGTCAATGCAAATCTATCTGGTTGTTCTATGTAAACCTCTTCTTCAAGAATCCCATTTAGAAAAGTATATTTTACATCCATTTGAAAAAATTTAAACTTCTTATAAGCAACATAAGCAAGTAAAATTCCTACCCCTTCCAATCTTGCCACAGGAGCAAATGTTTCTCTATAATCCAGTCCTTCCTCATGTGCATAGCCTTTACACACAAGTCTTGCCTTGTTATGAATCACTTCTCCATCTTCATTTAGTTTGTTCCTAAAAACCCATTTTGTCTATGAGCAAGTGTCCATGTTTCATTCTTCTCAATCTGATCAAGTTCTTCTTCCATTGTTTTTATCATGTTTTCACTTTTCAAGGCTTCCTTCATGGTTTTAGGCTCAAACTTTGAAATCAGATATGTATTCTCTCTGATTTTCTTTCTTGTTTGTACTCCAACATCTTTATCACCAATGATATGATCAGGGGAATGATTCAATCTTACATACCTTGGAATAACCGGTTCAGGTCTAGGTACTTCTTCTTCCTCATTATTTTGTTCAATGGTTTCTTTCTCTAAGGGTTGCACATGCACAAATTCTAGAATATTTCCCAGTTCTTGCTTGCTTGTTTCAATAGATTTCTCTAGATATTCATCTACCTTCACACTTGCACTTTCAACCATCTTGTTAGTCCTTTTATTGAACACTTATAGGCATTTCTTTTAGTAGAATATATCAAGAAAGTACCTTCATCACTCTTAGGATCAAACTTTCCAACAAAATCATCTCTTTTGATATAACATCTACTACTAATAACTTTAAAATGTTTAACACTAGGTGTATGACCATACAATAATTTATAAGGTGTCTTATTTGTTCCTTTCTTCACTTGCACCCAGTTCAAAGTGTAAATTGCATTAATGATTGCTTCTCTCCAATACATATTTCATGCATCACTTTGAATCAACATAGTCCTAGCAACATCTAGTATGGTTCTATTCCTCCTTTCAGCAACTCAATTTTGCTGAGGTGTTCTAGGTGCTGACATCTACCTCTTGAGTCTATTTTCTTCACAATATTTGACAAACTCTGTTGAAGTGAATTCTCCTCCTCTATCATACCTTAAGAACTTCAATATTTTACATGTTTCATTCTCAAAAAGTGCTTTGAAATCTTTGAACTTATAGAAATTGTCAGACTTATCCTTTAAGGAAGTCACCCACATCATCCTTGAGTATTCATCAATAAATAATATGAAATATTTATCACCATGATAGCTTTTAGTCCTCATAGGACCACATAGATCAACTTGTGTACTAAATCCAGTATATTCTCTGATGAAAATGACTTGGTATTGAAAGTAGAACTAGTTAACTTACCCAACTGACATTATTTACACATCATGTTGTCTAGTTTAAATAATTGTGGAAAACCTCTAACCGCATTCAACTTACTAACTTTGATCAAACTATCAAAGTTCACATGAAAAAATATTCTATGACACAACCAACTATCCTTAACTCTAGCCACCAAATAATTGTTTATAGTAGTATTAAGATGGAGTAAATTACCTCTAGTTTTCCTACCAGTTGCAATTAGATCACCTGATCCTCCAAGTATCCTGCACATACCTCCTTTGAACTCAAGTCTATAATCGTTGTCATTCAACTGACTCACACTCAACAAATTATGTGTTAGACCTTCTACAAAATAGACATCATTATCATTACTCTTTCCATTCAAATAAATTGTACCTTTCTATTTAACCAAACAGGGTGTATTATTACTGAACCTGACAACACCACCATCAAATTCTTCAAGCTTGGTGAACTTACTTCTGTCATTGGTCATGTGATGAGATAAACCACTATCAATGACCCACTCATTGGCTTGATCCATGTGAGAGACTAAGGCATTTTCACCTTCTACAACATCCTCTTTTACTGCAACAAATACTATCTCTTCTTATTCATTGTCTTCTAACTCCTCATCAGTCACACCTTCATCTACGACACCATATCATTTCTTCATTCCTTTCCCTTTGAATCTTCTAATATTAACCTTTTTTCACCATTAGGACACCTAGAATCATTATGTCCAATCTTATTGCATGAAAAACACTTTAAAGGTGACTTTCCTTTATACTTACCGGTTCCTCTAGGTAATCTCCTTGCAAGTAAAGCTTCAAGTTCTTCTTTCTTTATTTCTTCTTCAATGACAGATTCATGATCCCTTGAATAACTTGTCAAGCATGTTGAATCATGACTTATATATTTTTATTTCTTCTCTGATGTGAATGACAAAGAGGCCTTAAAAGCTACTTCAACTTTAGGCTTATTGTTATCATAGTTACTCAACTCAAAAGCAGTGAACTTACAAATCAATTCATTAATAGAAACAATATTGAAAATGTTCTCAATTCTTGTATATAACATAAACTCTAATGGCATAAGTAGGTAGCAAAGTTCTCAAAATTTTACTTACCACATCACTTTCTTCAATGTTACAACCGACAACTTTGATAGAACCAACTACTTCCTTTATCCTTTGACCATATTGAGCAATTTTCTCACCTTCCACCATTTTCATGTCATCATATGTGTCCTTCAAGCTATCTACCCTAGCATTTTGCACATGTATGTCTCCACCATATATTAACTTTAACTTTTTTCAAACCTCATAAGCAGTCTCAAGTCCATGTATATCAATGTATTTAGTATCAGATAGAGTACTTACTATAGCCTTCAATGCTTGCATGTTTTCGAGTTTCTCCTTCAATTGATCTACAGTAAGAGAATCAGTAGGTATTGTATATTTTGTTTCCACATGATTCTAGAACTATGGCCCCATGCCTTTCAGATAGTTCTTCATCCTATTTCTCCATATAGTGTAGTTGACTCTTGTAAACTTAGGACCTTCCTTCTTCATCATCAAATCTTTCCCTCAAGCTGTTAAGCTTACCACAAAGAGGACCTATGCTCTGATACCAATTGTTAATACTATAAGGTCCAATATTACTGAGAGGGGGGGGGGTGAATCAGTAATATATTCTAGATCTAAAACTTTTCTCATAATCATTCAACACCATAAACAACATTCATTAACTTTAACCTTATGCATGCAACACACAAAGCAACCAAACAATTATCCACACATGCAACAAAGTAACACCAATATTTTCATCATGGAAACCCTGCTTAAGGGTGAAAACCATGGTGGGGATTAGCACCCACAAGTATTTTCACTCTTCTAAAATGTGCCCTATTAAAGGCCTAGCCATGTTAGGAGATTACAATGATGCCTAGTTAGGAGAAGACCCTATTAGGAGTCACCCAGTTAAGGGATTTACCTCTAGCCCTATTAGGAGTAACCTTGATTAAAGAATTTTAGGCCCTATTTATAGAGCCACCCTATTAAAGGATTTACAAATTAGACCTGTTAGGATCTACTCGGTTAAGGGATTTTATTATAGAAAATATTAGGAATCAACAAGTATAATGATCTGGGTGTAGCACGCCTCCTTCGCTTGTTCATATCCAATTAAGCACAACACTTCTGCTTCTTGAAGACAATCTTCAATCTTCACTCGATTGCACCTTCTCATCCATGATCTACACTTGCAAAATCCATCATTTTGCATACAAATACATTACAAGTTCATTAGGCGGTCACCGCCTAATACATGACCAAATATATTGAATTTCATCATTACAATTCATCCTTCTTAATCCATGAACCCTAAATGTATTACCAATCTAGAACATTCAATTACAACTTCAGGTGAGCCTTCAGATACATCGCACATACGATTTAAATAAAGAATAATCAACTTTTTTGATATCTTCAACACGCTTCCAAAACTTGATTAAATATGATCACCTCGATTAATGAAATAGCCAATAATCATTACACATGTTTTTCCATGTCACCTTGACATTGAGATCAAAAAAACATCCACTGTAATCAATTGCATCATCACCGCTCATCGATCTAACATCAACTTCTCAACATGTTCATTTAACATTTTCTTACTTGCACAGAACGATCTTCTATCAACTGAAACTATACCTTGCGGTAAACCAATCCTATATCGATCATATCATGACCGTAACACTTAATCCATACCAATTTGATAGAACAATCAAATCAATCACTATCTGTCACTATTTTTTCTTCAGTCTGCCTGGTTGCCCTTCAATTATCATAACTTACTCTATTATTGTGTTAAGCTTACACAGTCATATAGAATGCATCTAGAGAAATATTTGAGTCTCCAACAATGATTGCACACTCCAATTCATAGTGCAACACAAAATTCATATGTACTCATACTTGACAACACATCAGAAATACTGTCAACAAATACAACACCAAGTTGACATCAATGACAACACATTAACTGATCTTCCTATCATCAAAACTGTACCAATCATACTCAATAAAATCTACATCAGTTATGCCAACAAATCCTAGATAAGGTCATAACAGTTTGACAGAAAGATACAAGGCACCTCAGACGAGAAGATGCTTACATAGGAACTCGTCTCCTATAATGGTCCTAATAGCATTCTCTGATCTCCAACCATCCCATTGAAATATTTTACTCATGTGGCCCATGGTGAAAGGCCCATAAATAGGAGATTCCCATTTCCTAATTTCTACAAAAATTCAAGAGTTTGTTGGACTATATTCCATGGAAAAATGCAAAGAATAACAATTGGATATTAAGCAAGAAATTCATGAGCAGAATAGGCAGATGGAAGAAATGAGAATGATCAGTTCCTTATAAAGATAAGATGTCAGATGCCACCTATGACATTCAATATTGCCATACAAATTCATCATTACTCCACACTCGTGCCACATTATCATAGCTTGGTAAGAATTTTGAGGTGACAACGAGCTTTGTTAGGAGTTCAAAATAATCTCATTTAAAATTGGAATATGGAGAAGATGTAAAAACCAAGTATCAAACCTAATAAATGAATGCTTGCAAATCATTTAGGAAGAGTACTGTAAGTATTTATATCATTATTATGTTTTCAATCATAACATGCTATTTAATATTCATAAAATAATATAACATATTTTTAAAATTGATAAAATAATTACAATTTAATTAAAAATAAATAAATACCTAATAAGAATATTAGATACCTTGGTATTCCTCTCTCGGTTGCTCCCTCTCTAAAAGACATGTGGCTTTGGGTTAAAGATAAGATTGAAAAAAAGCTTAACAAATGGAACAATAGAGTTCTCTCTGTTGTTGGTAGGGTTCAAGTTTGCCAGAAAATCCTTTCCTCCTACAACATCTATTATTCCTCTGCTTGGATGTTTAGCAACTATCAAATATTTGAAATTCAAAAGGCTATTCGTCGCTTCCTTTGGTCTGATGGTAAGGGGAATAGGAAAGCCCGTGCAGTTAAATGGAGTTGGTGTCACTTAGATAAAAAGGTTGGTGGGCTCGACCTGAAGGATCTTAGACTTCAAGGGATGTCCCTGGCTTCCAAATGGGTCTTCTAGGCCTTTGAAGGAAATGAACCCTGGAAAGTCCTTATCAGAAATAACATACAGAGTGGTGCTCCCAAGGCCGCCAAATCTTGGAAAGGTCTCCCTTTCTGTGATTTGGTTACTGACCGATTTTCGGTGATTGCTCAAGGTACCTGGGTTTTCAGATCCATCTGGAAGGCTTGGGAGTCTGTCCATGGCTTCATTGACAATTCCAATTTTGATTACAATCACTCCCTGCACGGGGAACGTTCTATTTGGTGGAATCTCCTTCATTTGAATAAACCTCTTGCCCTTACTAAAGGATGCTCTGCTAGGTCCTGGTCTAGTAAAGGCATTAATTGTATCATGGACATTATGGAACA
>MU225019.1:457593-475654 GCA_018584345.1 Thuja plicata | reverse complement strand
AACCTCCCTAGGAACACTGATGTTGACTCTCACCGCTACCTCACCTTTAGATGGAAGGACGGTTCCCTTCTCACCAAAATTAAAGCTAAAGATATATACAAACTCCTCAATCATGATACCTCAGTGAATGACCACATTAACCTCATCTAGTATAGCAATACCAGCCCTACTGAATGGCAGAAAACTTTTGATAAACTTTGGAAATCTCTCATCTCGCCAAAAATTAAATGCTTCAAATGGTAGCTCTTACTTGACAGATTGCCCATTAGGAACCACCAAGCCCCCCTTGATACCTATCCCATTTGTAGAGTTCCTGAGACTATGAGGCACATCTTTTTTTATTGTAACTTTGCTAGAGAAATTTGGTTAATGTTTGGAATCTCTATTACTAAACATGTTTATACTCTTGAGATCATTACTGGTTATATACAAGGTCTTCGTAAAGATGCTAACCTATTTTGGCAAATTTTGTCATCTTTCATCCTTTGGTTTATTTGGAAATTAAGAAATGAGGCTAAATTCCAAGGCACTGATAGGACTCTTACTGGGTTTTTCAGAAAACTCACTCGTTTTAAAATTGCTTCATAGGTTTGTTGCATGATGAAATTGGAACGGGACAAGCTGCTGAGATTTCTCAGAGATGGACATGAATCTATGTTCATCTATGAAATGAAAGATGGCTTTGAATGGGCCAACATTGTGGATAACCAGACTGCTTTTGACAAGACGCTTGGAAAGTTGATTCAGGACATCAGAGATAGCAAAGCCCCCAACTTTGACAAACATGATATGTACACTCAGATATTGGAGTGGAAGTAGGTGGTATGGATGGAGGGCTCTCTTGGCTGGACCACTTGGATTGAGAATCTTGATGAGATTCGTCATTAGGAGGCTCCTCCCCTGTTCTTTTTTGGACTTCTGCTTCATACTCGGATCTTTTATATGTACTTAGATAGTATTTTGTAACTCTTTAGCTCGCTTTGTTTCTTAGATTGGTGGGTTGAGGCTCTACCTCCCCCTTATTTTGTTGTATTAGATCTTTGAACTCTCGATATATAATACAAAAAAATAATAATAATAAATAAATGATTAAATTTATTTATTTATAAAAAATAAATAAACGTCACTTTAATCATATCAAATTTATTCCTATGTCTTATGTGAATATAATATGACTCTCATAATAATAATAATAATAAAAGAAAAAAATTAACAAATTGCTATAATTACATCTCATAATTGCTATTATCCTAGAATATAATTGAGTAATGGTGATGAATTTATGCCTTAGAAAAGAGAATATTATATTATCCTAGAATATAATTGACTAATTGTAAAATTAGAAGACATGGCTTGCTACAGCAGCCGACATTCGGCAGCTAGAGAGTGCCCTGGGTTTTGATAATGGCAACGACAATGCTAATCGATACCTCGGGAGTGCTAGCAGTCACGCATTTCCCATGTCATCATAATTTTAATTCTCAGCAAAGAAGGGCACGCATCCACCTTTCTCAAAATAAAAGTAGAAGAATCAGGAGCAGAGGCGTAAGAATTGAAGGGGTTAAAGGAAGAGTTGAAGCTCGAGCGGCAGAGAAAGAGAAAGATTACGCTTGGCTGTTGCAGCGATGCGCTGCCTTGCAAGCCTTGACACAGGGAAGACAGCTTCATGCCCACCTCGTCAAAACAGGATGCCACTCTGATGCTCATTTGGAAACACAAATTCTGATTATGTATGCAAAATGTGGTGTTCTCGCCGATGCATACCAAGCGTTTTCCGAAATGAAGGAACCAAGTGTTGTTTCATGTACAGCTTTGATTGGGGTATATGCGCGAAATGGGTATGGCGAAGAGGCAGTTGAACTTTTCATTGCAATGCAGGAGGCGGGCATCAAACCAAATAATTTGTGTTTCACCAGCGTGCTCACGGCATGTGCCTCTGCAAAGACGAAGGCATTGGGATGGGGTAAGCAACTCCATTGCTCTATGATTAAAAGCAGGGCTCTATCCCTACCCATCGCCGATTTGTGCCTGGAGAGTAGCCTTGTTGACATGTATGCCAAATGCGGTAGCACGACAGATGCACGCAAAGTGTTTGACGGAATGACTGAAAGAGATGTAATCTCTTGGACTGTGATGATTAGCGGATATGTTCAACAAGGTCAAGCAGGGGAAGCCTTGGAGGTCTATACGCGAATGCTGCTCAGCAACATGAAGCCAAATAAATCCACCTTCACTAGTGTTCTAAAGGCCTCTGCGGGGCTGGGGTCAACCGCATTACATCTAGGTCAGCAAATACATGCCACGATTGTTAAAAACACGCTTGAAGAAGATGTTTTCGTGGGAAGTGCTCTTGTTGATATGTACGCAAAGTCTGAATGTATGGATGACGCACGCCAGGTGTTTGACAAAATGCCTGAGCAAGATGTGGTATCTTGGAATGGATTGATCTCTGCGTACGGGAAGTATGATACGGACATACATGCTTGCCATATGTTTGTAAGCATGCTGCATTCAGGTGTTAGTCCAAATGAGTCTACCTTTGTTGCTGTTCTCAATGCATGCGCACGCTTAACAGCCCTGGAAGTGGGTAAGCAGGTTCATTCTCATGTAATTGTGAGCGGGTTTCAGTATAATGTTGTTTTGGGGAATTCCCTTGTGGATATGTATGCTAAATGTGGAAGTCTTGTGGACGCACGTACAATATTTGATGAAATGCCTGAATTAGATTTGGTTTCCTGGAATACCATAATTCAAGGTTATGCGAAACATGGAATTGGAAAGGAAGCACTCCTAATTTTTGACAGGATGCAACACACAGGCATCAGGCCAGATTACATTACTTATATTGGTCTTTTATCTGCGTGTAGCCATTCTGGTCTAGTGGATGAAGGATGGCACTTGTTTCACTCTATGAGTAGAGAGTACTCTATCACTCCTACAGCTGAGCATTATGCCTGCATGGTTGACATTCTTGGACGTGCGGGGCGCCTGGGTGAAGCATGCAACTTTATTAACAAAATGTCATTTAAACCTGGTGCTTCCATTTGGGGAGCTTTGTTGAGCTCCTGCAGAGTTCATGGCAATATTGAGCTAGGTGAGCTTGCTGCAAAACATCTTTTTGAGTTAGAACCAAAAAGCTCTGCATCATATGTGATATTGTCCAGCATGTATGCTGCACAAGGCAGGTGGGAAGATGTAGCAATTGTAAGAAAAACAATGAGAGATAGAGGGGTGAAAAAGGAACCAGGATGTAGCTGGATTGAAGTTAATAAAATCGTATATAAATTCTTTGCTGGCGATAGATCACACCCACAAACAGATAAGATATATGCAACATTAGAGAGATTGGCTTTGCAGATGAAGGAAGCTGGATACTTTCTTAACACTAGCACCCTGTTTCATAATTTGGAGGAGGAACGGAAAGAACACCTTCTTGACCACCATAGTGAAAAGTTAGCTATCGCATATGGGCTGATAAGCACACCATCTGGCACACCACTTCGAATATTCAAAAACCTTCGTGTGTGTAATGATTGTCACACTGCTTCCAAGTTAATTTCAAAGATTGCTAAAAGAAGAATTATTTTAAGAGATACCAACCGCTTCCATCATTTCATGAATGGTGTGTGTTCTTGTGGGGATTACTGGTAATGCTAAGCAGACAAACTACAAGGACAAATAGCCCTTGATGATTCTCCTGTTTCCTATCATTGAGGAACCGTAATGTAAGAGTTTATAGGACTACTTGTATATTACTGTTTTTGAAAATTCTTCCTCTTTGTCCAACTTCATGTTTGCACCCATGCTGACCTAGTTTAATTAAATGCCCAAGTCTTTGTCTTCGTCCCTGTGCTTTTGACTATCTGAGTTTTGACTTGATACAGGCAGTTATCGCTCAGTTAAGTGGACCTTTTATGTGGGTGTAGTGATACCAACACTCATCTCCACACAGCAAGCAAATACGAGTTCATGTGTTTTCTATGCTCCATGGCTAAATAGTACAATTTATAGGTGCACACTTTGGGTGTGGTCATTTAGCATTACATCACTGTTGGTAAGGTTTGCAGGCAACTTCAACGTGGTATAATTCTTGCGTGTCTCGCATTCATTCAGTACTTGAAGGTAGGTACAAGGACGCTTGAATGTGCTACATCATGAAGAACCAGTCGTAGTTTGCAAGTAGCAAAGAAATTTGTGTTTGGTGAGCCCAGTCTGTCTCGTCGCAATTCCTTTGCAAGGACGAATTAAATGGCAGCATGTTAATTTTTCATTTGGTAAAGGCAAAATGGCTAAAAGAAAAAGCTTAAACGTTTGGCTATAGCGTTGCACCTTTGACAATCAACTTGGGATATTTGATCTGCATGCTATTCACCTATCCCAACAGGGAAAATAAGGACGAAGTGACTGCCTTCAATGAGCATTATGACTTCATTAGGCTAATGGAGATTGTATGGATGATTAATATGGTAAAATGCCATGTGGACTAATGGTAAAATGCCATGTGATCTAATTGTCAAATGCCACGTGATCCTATATGGTAAAACATGATGAAGTTGTTTCTGGTATTTATTGTGCGCTCACATATATGTTTTATATGAAGGCATAAGAGTTTGAGGACCACAATGTTAAAAATATAGGCATGGGCTGTTGACTTCAATAGGTCTTTAACATGAGAAGCAAATAAAATGTGGCCGCACATCATTAGAGAGAAAGGTTGTGGGGCCTTTTTATCTACTTAGAGCACAGGCTTGTCAACATTTCATGTCTTCACAATGATATCGAAAGTAAGCCAATGTTTTCAATTATTATTGGCAATGACAAAATGAAAAAAAGGGTAAGGGCCCTCATATATGCTTAACTCATTTTGATCTTGGTTTTGAAAGTGGTAGTTCAAAAGGAATGTGACATATACTTTAGCAATGCATAAATAATTCATATCGGCCGAAATACCATAGTGCAAAATTATAATTCATATTGGCTGAAATACTGTTGTGCAAAATTCCAAAGGGATCTATGATACAACAATGAAGAAGGGAATGGCAAATGGCCCTAGATGGCATGTTTGGTGGCCCTCTTAGTCTATTTGGCATTCGGCTCAACCACGTGTTTGAAGTTTCTTAATGAAGTGATGTGTCCTATTTCTATTGTACAATGGGTAATGGATGAATGTTGTACGAACCTTCATGTTCAAACACCAATGTGCAAAATTTCTAAGGGATCCACTGATGCAACAATGAAGAGGAGAATGCCAAATGGCCCTAGATGACATGTTTGGTGGCCCTCTTAGTCTATTTGGCATTCGGCTCAACCACATGTTTGAATTTTCTTAATGATGTGTCCTATTTCTATTGTACAATGGGTAATGGATAAATGTTGTAGGAGCCTTCATATTCAAACATTGATCTTGAAGTGATCAACATGTGTCATTGATTCTTATAGAGATTGACAGGTTTTATGCTTATATCAAGCTACCAATGGCGAGTGGTAAGGTATGAATGCAACCAAGGGAATAGTGTAGAAAATTAAGAGGTAGATGAAGAACATTGCGGCAACTATCAAATCAACAAGGGCAGTTATCAATCATTTAAATGTGAGTCTTATTTCGCTCCACCTTGAACTCGCCTCTTTGTTGAGACTAGATCTTTGGATCTGCTTTGACACCTCATCACATGTCAGAGTCGTAGGTAAATAGGGGGACTACATCAAAAGACAAAATAAGTTTTTGGCCTTGCAACACAAAAGGTGTCCTTGGCCTCGACATGGAATTGGTGATGGAAAAAATCTTAACATGATCAAATCCAAAAGCAATAGCAATATTAAACTATGGATTGTGGAAATTTGATATCTTTGACTGATACCCTACATGGAAGGGAAATATGTTGGAAATGTAAACAATTTGAGTTGTTGAGGATCAAACTGGCAAAGAAAGTTGTAGACTTGGCATTCTTAAAAAGGTGCAGAGATTCTTGTCTTCTTCTGTCTTTTGTTAAAATAACCCGTCATCTCTGGAGCGTCCACTCTAGACGCATCTTCTTCTCAATCGGCTTGGCTCTTCTTAGATCCATCATCAAATCAACAAGGGCGGCTACCAATCATTTAAATGTGAGTCTTCTTCTGTTCCACCTTGAACTCACCTCTTCATTGAGACCATATCTTTGGATCTGCTGTGACACCTCATCACATGCTAGAGTCGTAGGTAAACATGGGGACTACATCAAAAGACAAAAGAAGGTTTTGGCCCTGTAACACAAAAGGTGGCCTTGGCCTCGACATGGAACTGGTGATGAGAAAAACTTAACACGATCAAATCTAGAAGCAATAGCAATATTAAACTATGGATTGTGGAAATCTGATATCTTTGATTGATACCTTGCATGGAAGGGAAATGTTTTGGAAATGTAAACAATTTGAGTTGTTGAGGATCACATTGGCAAAGAAAGTTGCAGACTTGGCATTCTTAAAAAGGTGCAAAGATTCTTGTCTTCTTCCGTCTTTTGTTAAAATAATCCATCATTTAAGGAGCGTCCACACTAGACACATCTTCTTCTTAGCCGACTTGGCTCTTCTTAGATTCGTCATCAAATCAACAAGGGCGATTATCAATCATTTAAATATGAGGCTTCTTCCACTCCACCTTGAACTCGCCTCTTCGCCGAGAGAAGATTTTTGGATCTGCTTTGACACTTCTTCACATGCCAGAGTCGTAGGTAAACATGGGGACTGCATCAGAAGACAAAACAAGAAGTTTTTGGCCTTACAATGTACAAAAAGTGTCCTTGGCCTCGACATGGAACTGGTGATGGAAAAAAACTTAACGCGATCAAATCTAGAAGCAATAGTAATATTAAACTATGGATTGTGGAAATATGATATCTTTGATTGATACCCTGCATGAAAGGGAAATATGTTGGAAATGCAAACAATTTGAGTTGTTGAGGGTCAAACTGGCAAAGAAAGTTGCAGACTTGGCATTCTTAAAAAGGTGCGATATTCTTATCTTCTTTCGTCTTTTGTTAAAATAATTCATCATCTTTGGAGCGTCCACACTAGATGCATCTTCTTCTTAGCCGACTTGGCTCTTCTTAAATTTGTCATCAAATCAACAAGGGTGGTTATCAATCATTTAAATGTGTGGTTTCTACTACTCCACCTTGAACTTGCCTCTTTGTTGAGAGTAGATCTTTGGATCCACTTTGACACCTCATCGCATGCTAGAGTCATAGGTAAATAGGGGGACTGCATCATAAGACAAAAGAAGAAGTTTTTTGCCCTACAACACGAAAGGTGTCCTTGGCCTCGACATGGAACTGGCGATGGAAAAAAACTTAGCACGATCAATCTAGAAGCAATAGCAATATTAAACTATGGAATGTGGAAATGACGCAAGGAGGGATGGATAACCAGGGCCAAGGGCACTCCCAACTACCAAACTAGCTTGCAGACACAACTCGGAAGCAACATACACAGAATGGGAGAGACATAAAGCATAACTTTATATTATTTCATCAAACATTATACATGTCAAGCTGTAAGGCCTTCCCGGTTACAGTCATATACATTCAGATCTTTACAAAATAATCTTCATACATGCGAGGTCACAAACTTGCGATCCAAATCCTCTAGCTTTTCGCTACTTAGCTCCTCAAAAAATTGCCCCCAAATCTAAGAATGAAAAACTAATATATACAAGAATCCACCAAAGAGGTCGGCACCAAAGATCCTAAAGATCCAACATAGGAAACAACAAAGACCCAGATTTAGGTCCACACACATTCCAATGAGAGACCCCAACATTAATTATGCTAAAAAAATTAAATGCACATGTCGGCCAGAAGATCCAACATCCAAAAACCAACTCAGTGAGAAAGACTACTGAGCACAGAGACTAGTTGGTGAAACCACCGAGCAATACATAACAAACACTGAGACCCTGTTGGTGAAGCCAGCCAAGATAAGTAACCGAGCCCGAGCAGTGAACCAACAAACCTTCAACCGACCAAACAAGAGTGGTTACTGAGCACTTTACCGAGCATACTCCAACAAGCTACCGAACCAAAACAAACATATTTTTGGTTGATACATGATTGCCAAGAACCCAAGATGCTCCTGCATCAAACACCTGGGGTTAAAAGAAATGATTCTCCAGGTCATGAGTCAGGTACAACCTAAATTGAATCCAACTTAGATTGAGAAATCCAAGATGAGTCCTCAATCGGTCTGTTCTTCCACTTTACCAAATATTCCATAAAAAAATTTCCTCATGTTCTTCTACCAACTCTCTGTTTCAAAATCTGCTCAACTTCTTCTATCTGTTTCTTAGGATAATCACTTAGTACTGTCACTTCTTCATCAGATTCAAGATACATACAAGTCTGAAATGTTGAATATAGGTGATATATCCATGTCATCAGGTAATTCTATTTCATAAGCATTTCCATTGTCAAACATTCTCAGTATCTTGCAAGGACCAAATTTCTTCACTTTCAATTTACCATATGTTCCAATAGGAAATATGTCTTTCTTCAAATGAACCATAACTGCATCACCAACTTCAAAAGTCTTATGTCTTCTTGATCTATCTGCACTATCCGTGTATTTCTAATTACTCTGCTCCAACTTATGTTTCACTTTCTCGTGCAATGTCTTCATAAACTCAACAAATTTTTCACCTTCATCACTCCTCTTTTCTTCTCCAACAATATCTCTTAAGTCTGATATACCTCTCGGTTGTGTGCCATGAACAATCTCAAAGGATGTCTTTCTAGTACATCTATTTACTGAACTATTATATGCAAACTCTGCTTGTGCTAACATCAAATCCCAATTACTCGACGTGTCTCCAACTAAGCATCTCAACAAGTTACCCAAACTTCGATTTACAACCTCTATTTGTCCATCAGTCTGTGGATGAAATGTAGGACTATGCTTCAACTCGGTGTCCAACTTCTTTCGAAGTGTTCCAAAAATAGCTAACAAACTTATTGTCTCGGTCAGAGATGATACTCCTCGGTAATCCATGCAATCTGACAATCTCCTTAAAGAAAAGATCTTCTATATGCACTGCATCTGATGTTTTCCTACATGGGATGAAATGTGTCATCTTGGAAAATCTATCCACAACAACAAATATGGAATCATTACCTCATACTGTCCTCGGTAAGCCAAGAACAAAATCCATGTTGATATCACTCCAAGGTTTCTCAAGAACAAAAATCAGTGTATACAATCCAGTATTCTGATTTACTCCTTTTGCAACTTGACAAACTCCACAACATTTTCACAAATTTCTGAACATCCTTATACAACTGAGGCCAAAAATTCATTTCCTTGAGTAAATTCAATGTCTTATCAATTCCAAAATGTCCAGCCAAACCACTGCAATGTTTTTCCTTAATCAAATTAGTTCTCATTGATCCTCTCGGTATACCTTTGAACAACATATCTTCTTGAATGAAATAGTCTTCATACTTACTCAGTTGATTTGGAATAGACACTTTGCACACTCTCCATGGCTTAGAAAAATCAGGGTCATGTTCATACAAATGTTTCATATCATCAAAACTAAGAACCTCAATTCTCATTTCAGTCAACAAAGATCTCTTTCTACTCAATGCATCAACAACTCGGTTAGAAACTCCATTCTTATGCTTGATCACAAATGTGAAACTCTGCAAATACTCTACCCATTTCATATGTTTTTGATTCAACTTATTATGACTACCCAAATATTGTAAAGCCTTATGATCAGTATATAACACTAATTCACTCGACATCAAATAATGTCTCTATTTCTTCAGAGCTTGAATAATAATATAATTCTTGATCATAAACATAATACTTCCTTTTAGCATCATTCAACTTTTCACTAAAGAAAGCAACAAGTTTACCTTCTTGAGTTAACACAACTCCTATTGCACTGCCACTTGCATCACATTCAACTTGAAATACCTTATTGAAATCAGGTAAGGCTAATACAGGTAATTCAACAACATTTTGTTTCAAAGTCTCAAAACTTTTATCAGCTCCATGTGTCCATTTGAATTATTTGTTATCTCCTCTCATTGTCTCAGTCATAGCATTACAAATAGAACTGAAATTTTTGATAAAATTCCTATAAAAACTTATCAATCCATGAAATGATCTTACCTCACTGACATTCTCAAGTGTAGGCCAACTAAGTATAGCTTCAACTTTCTCAGGATCCATCTTCAAACCATCAATTGAAATCACAAAACCTAAATACACAAGTTCTTCTTTCATGAAGGAACAATGTTTTCAAATTTATCAGCAACTTTTCCTCTTTCAATCTCTACAACACTTGTCTTATATGCATCAAATGCTCTTCCCTAGTCTTACTGAATATCAGAATATCGTCAAAGTATACAATCACTCATTTATTTAAGAATTTCTTCAAAACCTCATTCATCAACCTCATAAATGTACTCGATGCATTAGTTAAGCCAAAGGGCTTAACCAACCACTCATACAAACGTTCTTTTGTCTTTAAAGCAGTCTTCCATTCATCACCTTCTCTGATTCTGGCATGATGATATCCACTCTTCAAATCAATTTTGGTAAAATATTTTGCTCCACTCAAACAATCCATTATATCATCCATCCTTGGTATAGGAAATCTATGCTTAACTGTGATCTTGTTAATTGCTCTTGAATCAGTACACATTCACCATTCTCCATTCTTCTTAGGTGCCAATACAGCTTGTACTGCACTTGGACTCAAACTTTCTTTGATCAAACCCTTGTTCAATAACTCATGAATTTGTCGGTTGAGTTCCTCATTCTCGGTCGATGTCAACTGGTGTGGTGCCTTGTTTAGCAAACTAGCTCCAGGAATCATAGCCATACAATGACTAATATCTCTCATCGGCGGTAAGCCATCAGGTACATTATCTGAAATGATCTCTTTGTACTCGGTGAGAAATTTCTCAACTTCTTCAGGAACTTTGTCTTTTGTATTCTTACTTGGTTTGTTAGGAATCAAAGCATAACATATGTCATTCCTTTTCAAATCCTTAACAAATTGTCTACCTTCCATCAAACAAACTTTTACAAATGTACATATCTCACCAATAGATTCTATAACCAAAGGTAACAAGATTTGCTTCTTACCATCAACCCAAATAGTATATTTGTTCACTCTTCCATCATGTATAGCATGTCTATCATATTGCCAAGGTCTACCCAACAAATATGGCAACAATCCATTGGCATAATATCACACAACACCTTATCATAATACTTTCCAATTTTTCAGATTCACAAAACATTGTTCACTCACCATTAATGTATGCTCATCCTTGATCCATGAAATCTGATAGGGGGCTTTGGGTGCTTCATTCTTTCCAACTGCAACTTTGTGACCATCTCCTCTTATGCCAGATTCTCTAAGCTTCCATTATCAACAATTACTTTCCAAACTCTGTCTACAACTCTGCATCTGGTCTTGAACAAACTTTTCCTTACAGGGTCCTTACAGGATCTTGCTTATTATTCTCACTCCATAATATTCTTCTGACCATTAGGTTTCCTTCCTTCTCAAGTTCATTCGGTGAGTCTTCTTGCACCAAAGCATTTCTGCTACTACCCATTTTCTTGCTTGCATGTGTACACTCAAAGGATCTATGACCTTCTTCACCACAATTGTAACAAGTTTCTTGGAACCCTCTTCTGCTATAACCACCTCGGTAGGAATTACCTCTACCTCTGAATGAATTTTCACCTTTCCACTCGGTCTTACCCTTGTCTTGATTTGTTTTGTCTTGATCAAATCTGCCATTATCTCCATTAGATCTACCTCTTCCTCTAGGGAATCTATGTCCTCTTCCTCTTTGCCTTTGTTCACATCTTTTGTTCAATTTCTCCTCAGCTTTTAGGGCAAACTGATATGCCTCTTCAATACTCTCCATCTTTACCAAGCTGATCTCATTTTGTACAAAACTTCTTAATCCATCCAGATATCTTGATATTCTTTCCACCTCATCTTCAACATGTCCAGATCTGATGTCTAATCTGTAAAATTCCTCGGTGTAATCTTTTACCGAGCTATCTTTTTGCTTCAAACTCTGCATTCTCCTAACTAGATTAATCTAGTAATCACAAGGTAGAAACTTGCCTTTCAACTTGTTTATCATCTTATCCCATACCTTGATTTTGTCTTTACCCTTCTTCTTCTGATCCAGTTACAGATGCTCCCACCATAAGGATGCATGGCCTTTCAACTTTGTACTTGCAATCTTTACCTTTTTATCCTCTGATACATTCTCATACTCAAAGTATTTTTCCATCTCGGTTATCCAGTTTATCAACTCATCTAAATCCAACTTTCCATTGTACTCGGGAGGATTAAACTGAGGTGTGGACTTCAAACTCGTCAATGATCGCAGGAATCTCTCTTCTTCCCGATCCATCACAGGTGCATGTGCAACTTCTCCTTGCACTTCTTCAACTTTATCATCACTAACATCCTCAAGATGTCTTCCTATGCGTTGGGTTGCCTCAACAGCTTCCAATCTTGCAGCAATCTATCTTAGCATATCAGCTAGACTTGGATATGCATTTCCTCTCCCACGAACCATCTTGAAACCCTCTACAATCGTAGGTCAGATCACAATCTGTTACCCTACAACAAATATCACTAGGGTTCACAAGAAGGAACCTCTGATCTCACCTTCTCTCTGATACTACCTGACGCAAGGAGTGATGGATAACTAGGGCCCAAGAGCACTCCCAGCTACCAAATTAGCTTGTAGACACAACTCGGAAGCAACATTCACAAAATGGGAGAGACAGAAAGCAAAACTTTATATTATTTCATCAAACATTATACATGTCGGGTTGTAAGGCCTACCTGGTTACAACCATATACATTTAGATCTTTACAGGATAATCTTCATACATGCTAGGTCATAGACCTGTGATCCAAATCCTCTAGCTTTTCACTACTTAGGTCCTCCAAAAATTGCCCCCAAATAGAAAACTAATATATACAAGAGTCCACCAAAGAGGTCGACACCAAAGATCCCAAAAATCCAACATAGGAAACAACAAAGACCCAGATTTAGGTCCACACACATTCCATGAGAGACCCCAACATTAATTACGCTACAAAAATTAAATGCACATGTCGGTTAGAAGATCCAACATCCAAAAACCAACTCGGTGAGGAAGACTACCGAGCACAGAGACTAGTCGGTGAAACTACCGAGCAGTCAAGAACAACCACCGAGACCTCGTCGGTGAAGCCAACCAAGATAAGTAACCGAGCCCGAGCGGTGAACCAACAAACCTTCAATCGACCAAACAAGAGCGGTTACCGAGCACTTTACTGAGTAGTCTCCAACAAGCTACTGAACCAAAACAAACATATTTTTGGTTGATATAGGATTGCCAAGAACCCAAGACGCTCCTGCATCACGAAATTTGATATCTTTGATTGATACCCTACATGGAAGGGAAATATGTTGGAAATGTAAACACTTTGAGTTGCTGAGGATCAAACTTGCAAAGAAAACTGCAGACTTGACATTCTTAAAAAGGTGCAGAGATTCTTGTCTTCTTTCGTCTTTTGTTAAAATAATCCACCATCTCTGGAGCGTTGGCACTAGGCACATCTTCTCAGTCGACTTGGCTCTTCTAGATCTATCATCAAATTAACAAGGGCAGCAGGCTTCTTCCGCTCTACCTTGAACTCACCTCTTTGCTGAGACTAGATCTTTGGATCCACTTTGGCACCTCATCACATGCCAGAGCTGTAGGTAAATAGGGGGGCTGCATGAGAAGACAAAAGAAGAAGTTTTTGGTCATGCAACACAAAAGGTGTCCTTGGCCTCGACATGGAACTGGTGATGGAAAAAAACTTAACACGATCAAATCTAGAAGCAATAACAATATTATAACTAAACTTGTTAATAAGGACGTGCTAATTGCTAGAAGAATTTAATTCTGAAGATCACTGTGTGGGTGGTGTTACCTTTGTCTCACATGACATCATCACCAATAGTATGACATTATTGTTGGATTAATTTAATTTTCAGTTATTTAATTTAATTTAATTTTCCTTTTATAAGGGTTCATTATTCATTACCATAATCATTTATATTTTAGAAGCATATTTAGATGTTTTTTTTTAGATCAATACAATTTTCAAGGTTGCCTAGTTTTTTCTCTAGTTATGAGAAGTGTTTTGGTTGTAGGTAATTTCTAGGACTATAATATGATATTATGTAGGCATCTAAAAATGACTGATACATTTTTATCTTGTCATCATTCTTATATCCATATTAATTAAATATTTTTCCATGATTTAATTAAATTTTTTTCCTCTTATAATTTTATGTCATTCTCTCACAATTCTTGAGTTTAAACTACAAAGTTTTCGTGAATTTTAATAATAAGAAAAAATAGGAGTTGGTATTTCATCATAGGACTGAAATCTTTTATGTGGGTAGTCCCTTCATATTTGCAATCACCTAGGGCTTCAACTTCAAAATGGTTAAAGATTTTTGAGCCGCTACGATTTACACTTGCACAAAAAAATAGAAACCCTATCTCTATCCGAAAGAAATCTATTCTTGGAGGTTTCTATTTCTTTGTCGAGACTTTCATGAAGCAATAGACATGTTTTTTCTTCAAAATCCATTAACAAGTGGGGTTTCCTGAATCTGAAACTTGCAATGAAATGCGAAACTATGAAAAACTATGGCGAGTTCCTGGATGACTCCTTCAAAATGTAAAAGACTTGAACTCCCAATCTTAGCAAATTGGAAAATCAAGCTGCTCGTGGAAAAATTCATGGTTCCAAAATCAGCAATAATGCCTAAACTTCGACGTTCCATGTTCTTATAGGGCCCGTTGGGTACTGGGATACTATATCTTGGATATAGTCAATTCAGGAAGATGCTTATCTTCAAAATGAAATTCGGAATATGGTCTGATCTGTTTGGTTTACTCGAAAGATGAATGAGAAGATGCATAAAGAATTTTAATTCTTTATTTTTTTAATTTCTTTGAATATGGTGTGTATATATGTGTGTGTATATATACACACATGCACACATGTGTATACATACATACATACATACATGTGTATGTATATACATGTGTATATATATACACACATGTGTATACACACATTTGTGTACATATACACATACACACGTGTGTGTATACACACATACATGTGTGTATATACGCATGTGTATCCATGTATACACATATACACACATGCATATATATACACACACATGTGTGTATACACATATATGCACATTTATGTATATATACACACATATACACATGTGTGTGTATATACACACATACATGTGTATATATATACACATATACACACATGTATATATACACATACACATTTGTGTATATATACACACTTGTATATATACACATATATACACACCATACATGTGTATATATATAGACATATACACACATGTATATATACACACATATACACACCATACATGTGTGTATATATACACATACACATACATGTATGTATATATACACACATATGTGTATATACACACATACATGTATGTATATATATACACATGTGTATATACACACATGCGTATATACACACATGTGTATATACACACATGTATATATATACATCCTTATAGCAATATAATATACATCTTTATAGTCACGGATCCCACGAAATATTAAATTTGCTTTTGTAAAAATTGGAATTGGAATTTGAAATTCCAATTCCACCTATTTAGGTGGAAGATGATATTCCCATTTTGGGGGCAAAATAAGAATTTCGGAATTCCAATTCCATTTTTTTCCAAGGACCCAAACATGGAATTTGGCATTATCCAGAATTAAATAATGCCAATTCCGGTCCAATTCCTGCTGCCAAACAGGCCCATAAAGTTTAAATAAACGTGAATTAGATAACCAAAAAAATATGAGGAGAATCAGAGAAAACATACAACTTTGGAAAAATCCATGATCACCTACAATGCCTGAACATTCCAAACCTCTGAAATCCGCGATCAGCTAAAATTCTTAAACTTGCAAAAGTTCCTACCTTTGAAATTCCTTGAAATTTATGGAAGTTCCATAAACACAGGGCCGTTTGTTTCGTGGAATTCGTGCATGCTGGAACTGCCAATTCTGGAATTCTGCTATTCTCAAAACGAAATCTAGAATATGGACTTAATCTGTTAGGTTCACTTGGCTGCAAATTTTGCATTTGGTTCCACACAACTAGAATTGGAATTGGAATTTTGTTTTTACACACATACACAAATATATACACACATGTGTGTATATAAACACGTGTATATATATACACACGTGTATATATATACACACATATACACATACACACACATCTATATATATACACATGTGTGTATATACACACACATGTGTGTATATACACACACATGTGTGTATATATATGTTTATATATATACGTGTGTGTATATACACACATATATATACACATGTGTGAGTATATACACATACACATGTGTATACACACACATATATATACACACACATACATGTATGTATATACACACATACACACATGTGTATACACACATATACACATATACACACATGTGTGTATATATACATGTGTATACACTTATATGTATATACGCATACATGTATGTGTATATATACATACATGTATATATATACACCATATATATACATACATGTATATATATACCACACATATATACATACATGTATATATACACCACACATATATACATATATATATATATATACATGTATGTATATATACACATGAGTGTATACACATGTGTATATATATACACCATAGTATACATACATGTATATATATGGTGTATGTATATATGTGTACATATATATAGTATATATACATGTATGTATATATACACATACATGTATGTATATATACACATGAGTGTATACACACACATGTATATACATACACATGTATATATACACGCATGTGTGTATGCACACACACACACATATATATACATATACACACACACACATATATATATACATGTGTGTATATATACACACATACACACATGTGTGTATATACACGTGTCTATATATACATACGAGTGTATATACACACACATGTGTATATATATATACATCCTTATAGCAATATAATATTGACAAAAAGTGGGAATGAATTTTCCTTCCCAAAATAATACTCTCAATTCCAATTCTAGGTCTGAGTTGGAATTGTGGAATGCTCAAAATGGCCCAAAATTAGGGCCCGTTTGTTTTGTGGAATTTGTGCATGCTTGAATTGCCAATTCTGGAATTGAATCCATTCTGGCAATTGAGCTATTCTCAAAATGAATTCTAGAATTAGGTTGCCCTGTCTAGTTCACCTGGAAGATGACTGAGAAGATGCAGATTCTGCGTTTGGTTCCACAAAATTGGAATTGGAATTGGAACTTTGTTTTTGCATACATACACATATACACACACACGTGTGTGTGTGTATACACACACACGTGTGTGTGTGTATACACACACACGTGTATATATACTCACATACACATATATACACACACATGTGTATATACATACACACATATGTCTACACATATGTGTGTATATACACACATGTGTATGTATACATGTGTATATATACACACATATATACACACACATGTATGTATATACACACACATGTACACATATATACACATGTGTGTATATGTACACATGTGTATATACACACATGTATATATACACACATTCATGTGTATATATACACATACACATATATACACACATGATATACACACATGTGTGTATATATACATGTGTATATATACACATGTGTGTATATATACATGTGTATACACATACACATACACATATGTGTATACACATATACATACACATATGTGTATACACATATATACATACATTTGTGTATATATATACACATACACACATATGTGTATATATACATGTGTGTATATACACTTGTGTGTGTGTGTGTGTGTGTGTGTGTGTGTGTGTGTGTGTGTGTGTGTGTGTGTAT
>MU225019.1:438700-457136 GCA_018584345.1 Thuja plicata | reverse complement strand
ATACATGTGTGTATATATAGACACATGTGTATATGTGTATACATGTGTGTACATACACATGTATACACATATACACACATACACATGTATGTGTATACACACACATACACATGTGTTATATACACACATGTGTGTATATATACACACATACATGTGTATATACACATACAAGTGTGTATCCATGTATACAAATATACACATGTGTATATATACACATGTACACATACATACATGTGTGTATATACACACATTACATGTGTGTATATACACATGTGTACATACACATGTGTGTATATATACACACAAGTGTGTATATACATGTGTGTATATATACACATGTGCATATATATACACACATGTGTATGTACACATGTGTATATATATACATCTTTATAGCAATATAATATACATTTTTATAGTCACGGATTCTACAAAATATTAAATTTAGTTTGTATATACACGCACGTGTATATATACACACATGTATATACATGCACATGTGTATATATACACATGCATATATACACACATGTGTATACACACATATGTATATATATACATTCTTATAGCAATATAATATACATCTTTATAGTCACGAATCCCACAAAATATTAAATTTGGTTTTCTAAAAATTGGAATTCCCATTCCACTTATTTTGAAATTCCAATTCCACCTATTTAGGTGGAAGATGATATTCCCATTTTTTGGGCAAAATGAGAATTTCGGAATTCCAATTCCATTTTTTTCCATGGACCCAAACATGGAATTTGGCATTATCCAGAATTAGATAATGCCAATTCCAGTCCAATTCCTGCTGCCAAACAGGTCCTTAGGGTTCGCAAAAACCTATGCCAATTTTTTTATTTTGGAACCAAACACTGAATTGAACAACTCTGGAATTCGGAAATGCCAATTCCTGGTCAATTCCGCGAAATAAACAGGCCCGAAAATCCATGAAGGTGCCAAAGCTGAAATTCCACAATCATGCAAAAGTTTCAGCATTCTATGGCTTCATGAAAGTCTCAACATACTTATTCTTGGAGATTTTTATTTATTTATTTAAATCGAGAATAGATGAGATCAAGGAAAAATCAGAGTTGCGAAAATTTCTGAGATTTGAAGTTGCGACTAAAATTTGAAGTTGTGAAAATTTCCAAATTCTTAATTTGTGAAGAACTCCAAAATTCCTAAACTCAAAAACTCTGAAATCCAAAAAAAAATGGGGATTTTGAAATATGCAATCCATATGATGACCTTATTCATGATGTCGAACTTAAAATTTATCCAATTATTTCAAAATGCTCTTATATTTTAGAATTGAGGAGGGTTTATTTGCCCCCTTTATTAATTGTTAATTGTTGATGAAGTAACTTAGGTTGTTTTCACCTTTTTAGATTAAATGGAGCCTCTTAAAGTTGAGAATTTGCCAAGGCTTACCAAGATGAAGTATGATTTCATATGTATCTTTAGATAATCAAAGATCTCATCATATTGGAGGATGGTTGGGGACAACAACCTTGGACACATTTGTATGGAGGATTTCTAGAAGAGGATGTATGTGTTAAGTTATGGAGCTTCAATACTGTGTTGAGAAAAAGAACACCTTCTATAAGGAGAGCAACAAGAAAAGAAGTGCTACATTTTTCAAGAAGCAGAGATTATAGAATTGCAATGTGAATTACAATGCATAAATGAATTGCTTTTATAGAAAGCAACAACCCTAAAATTATGCAAAATGCTAACTCAAACTAAAATCGCAAAGTAGAGCTAGATATGCAAACAAGAGGTGTATGATATGCATGATTTGCAAATCGAAGTCGAACTAGATTGAACCAAACTAAATCAGGCTCAATTAGAAGTGAACTTAAGCTAGGCATGCATGTGCAAACATGTACTTAAATAACATGAGAATTTTCTTTGAGCATGTACACAATCAATTAATGCAACAATACTAAATATGCCTAATGCAAGAAAACTATGTATACACAATACAAATGTATATACAATACAAATGCATGCTCTAACACCCCCTTAAGTGAAACTTAGGGAGATGCAAATCTCTAAGCATGAAATGCATGAATTGGTTAATTACATACCCATGTACAATACAATTCTCTCAAAGTAGAGAAAATGGAGAAAACGTTGGGAGAAAACTCCTCTCCAAAAATGAGAGATGCATTGCATGAAAAAAAAACATGAAATGCAAAAGGAAGGACTAAGAAGCCTCCAAGAAATGTCTCAAAGAAAAGAAACATGAAGAACATCCTTTGAAGTATGAAGAAATTGTAGACAAATATCGAATGATAACTACTACAATGTTGAATAAAGATCCTGCTCTAAAAAATGATAATCAAGATTAAGAAGACAAAAAAACTACATGAGTGCCCCTAACAACACTACTCGTACAATCAACAGATGGTAAAGAGAATGCAAACATCTATCAATTGAAGATACAAATGGCACATGAATCTACATGAGTGACCACGACGACACTACTCAACCATGCAAGAGTAAATTGCTAGTTAAAAATATAGGTGCCAATTTAGTCATCTCCATAAAATTGGAATTCAAGAGTATCTATATGTTAAAAGCTCCATCTATTCAAAATGCATCCATTGCATCCGACTAGTACATAGGAACAAATGCTAAATATGTAGCTCACTCCAAAGTGAAACCAAGGAAGTATTAGCACCAATAATAGAAACCACCTCTCCCCCCTCTACCATAATGTTGACAAGGGAGAGGGATGAGAAATCTACTAAAACTATGTGTCACATGTAGTGCATGAAGGAGAATCTAAATGTGCACAAGAAAGTACTTGCAACTTTAAAAAGAGTATGCATATAATGAATACAAGTGTGGGAAAATAACCACTAGGATTGAATGCCATCATGGAGGAACACTCACTACACAAAGGTGTGATGACAAAACAAAAGGCACTACAGAACCCCCAAGACACTTTATAATACTTTATATGTACAAAATAAAGCACAATAGAATCTGCAAATCCCAAAAACACACATAAAAGTGGCACTTTATCTTAGTGCATCTACAAAAAGAGAAGTGCATGTAAAAGATGCTCAAAATGCTCATGTAGGGCAAAGTTCTAGAGATACATGTAGAACAACTTGAATGAATTCATCCAATATAAATAAAAGGTTTCTAGTAGCCAAAACAACAAAGTTATCATCCATGATGTGAAAACACAAAAAACTGAATAAGGTATACCTAGGGCAAAATCTAGAAAAACACATGAATAGATGTGAGGAGGTTAAAAGACCTTTCCAATACAACAAGAATCACAAGAACTAGAGGAAATGACAAAAATATACCTACTCAAGAATGAGAATACCACGTCTAATTTCAACATGTTATAAACTGTACCAATAGAAAAATCTCAAAAAATACCAGCACCATTGGATAACCCTTTGAATCATCTTTTTGATGATAACTTGTTTGCGTGATTTCGAGGTAGTCTGCTTAAGTTATGGCAAAAAACCCAACTGTATGTCAACTAGGACTTCAAAGGCTTGAAGAGTTTCTGAAACTAGAAAGTTTTTGAAATAGAAAATTCCCAAAAATATAAATATTTCAAAAATGGAAACTTTCTAAAAATAGAAACTTTTTAAAAATGGAACCTTTTTGAAAATCAAAACTTTCCAAAAATAGAAACTTTTCAAAAAATAGAAAATTTTCAAAAAACAATTGACGTCTATTTTTATCTAAAAGTTGGTAAAAAACTGCCCAAATCCAAATGCACAAAAGACAAAAAAAAATTTAAATATTTTGCAACGCCCTTGAGAAAAGAGACCCTCAAAATTTGAGAAGGGTTTTGCTAAATCTATGCTTTGATACCATGTTAAAGTTACGCAACTCTTATAACATGTTGACGTTATGGAGCTTTGATACCATGTTGATGTTATGCAACACAAACACATCCAAGATCAAACAACAAAACAAGAACACCTTCCACAAGGAGAGCAACACCAAAAAATGCACTACATTTCTCAAGAAGCAAAAAATATAGAATTGCAAGATTATGATTGTAGAATGAATTACAATGCGTGGATGTATTGCTTTTATAAAAAAACAATAGCCATAAAATTATGCAAAAAACTAACTCAATCTAAAAGACAAACTAGATCTAGATATGCAAACTAGAGGTGCACAATACACACGATGTGCAAAGTGCAACCCAACTAGACTGAATTAAACTAAATCAGGTTCAACTAAGTGAACTTAAGCTAGGCATACATGTGCAAACATGTGGTCAATATCATCAGAGTATTCTTTGAGCATGTGCACAAAAATATGCTCAATGTAAAAAACCTATGCATGTGCAACATAAATGCATGCTCCAACAATACAGACACAACCCCTTTGAGTTGGCATCTATAGAATACATGACGAGAGTTACACTCATGCTGCCCAAGGAGGATCTCAAAGATGTTATTTCTTGATTCGTATGATGAGCTGCAAAGGAGAAGAATGTTGGGCATGTTTTGCTTGAAGATGATTTAATGTAATCTAGGTGCTTAGCTAATTATAAGCTTAAACTTGCAATTCTTTTTATTTTTTCTCTCAATGGGATCCACCCTATTTTTTTGTCTTTTCTTCATTAGGATCTGTTCCATTTTTGTCTTTTATGGTTGTAACCAACAACAATTCAAAAAAATCCTAAATTGCCCTACAATTTTGCATCAAATTTTGGTCATTGGTAAATATAAATCTTGGCTTATGGACAATAATGAATTCGGGCCCTCATTGAAAAGTGAAATCTATAAAGGTTGTGGCCTCTCTCATTATAAACATGGATTGGAAATTGATGCCAAAGGACTACCAAAATTAATACAAAAATTCATCATTGTTGATGAGTATTGGCGTTAAGCTTGAATTTTTGCATAGCTTCTTGCCTCTCAAAGTTATTTTATGTTTAGTAGTATGAAGATTTGTTGAGATTGATACTTGACTAAGTTCCAGGTGCATACCATTTGGTGCTTAATGATAGTAAGTTTTAGTGTATGGTTACTCTAATTCCCCCTTTTAATGCATTGAAGTTCAAACATTAGTTATTTATTAATTTACATTATCATATGGTTTCAATTAATGACTTATGATATGGAAATATGAAGTATTCTGCTAATGATTGCATCTATTTTGTTGTAGCTATGATTTAATTTGGTGAAACAAAATTTAATTAACATTTTGGGACTTATCTATTAGTATCAACAAGTTTTCATTTAGAATTCTTAGTTTAGCTTCCTAAACCCTACTCTTTTGAAGTTTGGTTTTGAACAAGTTTAGGGAAGTTAAAAATCATCTATTCTTATTGCCAAATCTAATGATATCAAGATTTTAGATCTGAGATTTTTTTGAGAAATCTTGTAGGAATAAAATTCTAGCTTGTTTGTTAGTTTAAGTTCCCTTGTGGCAACAACAAAAAATCACATGCATTCATTGAGTTATTTGAAGCACAATCAAGATCTAATTGTTGAAACCTTAGGGTGATAATGTTTGAGTCATCAAATAAGATTTTCCTTTGAAGAGAGAATATGATACCCAATGCATTTTATTTTGTGTTAGGGAGTGCAAAAACCCCTATCAACAAGAGGGTAAAAAATGTTAAATAGGGGAGGACAAAAACATAATCGAATGAGGGAAGAGATACATGAGGGGTTGGAGTAGGAAAAATCTATTTAACACAATCAATGTTACATCAAAATATTAAGAAATGAATTTATATAGGGAGTTAATGATGCAATGTCAAGAGTCACTCTTTTGCCTTTATTAGAAAATGGTCTTAGAGAACTATTTCAAGAACGTTTTTTTAGCAAGAAAAGAGTTCTATGAAAAGGAAATAAAATAATATTACATAACAACTCAAAATCTTGTGCAAGAAAATAAGAGCCTATACTTTTTAAAATTTAGATTTTATAAAGATATTTTTAAAATAGAGTTAAAAGTTTTCTTCACATACTTCTTAAAATTATACTTCAAATATCATTTATTTATAATTTTAAAATCTTATTACTATTTTTAAAAATTTAACTATATAATTATAAATTTATTTAAAAATTAAGATTTTTTTCTCCCTAAAAGAACAAAAAATTCATGAAACCGTTTTCTTATAATAACTCTTTTAAAATTTTCAAACGCTAGACGTTGAGATATCTTAGGAAACCCTTCGAAAGAACCCAGCCCAGCAAATGAAAATTATGGTAAAAATGGTAGCCCGATTACAGAGAGTATGATACGGCCCGGGCAGAATGGATTTCAAAATGCATTGAGGCGCGTTTGAGGGGGCGAAAGCCCTAATATTCATCCGTTATCATGGCACGCATCGCTAACCCACGGAAACAAATCACAGTAGCTAAACAACAGAGAAGATCCGCTAGGCTTTCCCACCGCCATGATTCTGTCAAGCCAGACGACAATGCGACTGCTCACCCTAATCTTTCCGGGCACCCAGAAGGATTTGTGCTATGTTTGCCAAGCCCTCTAACACACGAAGCCAATGAGAAGACGAAGAGGGCCAAGAAAAAGAAGAAGACGGTCCTCAGAAAAAACGCAGTCTCCGATTCCGATTCCGACAAGGAAAATAATGATGGGTGTTCGAAAAAAGAGAAGAAGCAGAAGAAATGTATGCCACTTTTGGGAGGATCGAGCTGCGAGGGTTGGAGCAAAGAGCAGGACGTTGCCCTTCACAATGCTTATTACACAATCAAGCCCTTTCCCAATTTCTGGAAGCAGATTGCCAAGTTGGTTTGTATTTATGCATACTCTCTTTATGTTCCTACTTGATTTACCTGGTTCAGTTTCATTAATTTGTATTTTAAACAGTCACCTACCCACCAAATTTTTCCTATTAATTTGGAGAGTGCGTCCTACTGAAGGAAAACATGCGCCAATCAACAGCTATAGGAAAGCTATTAGGGATGATCAACAACCTTTGTTTACCTCTCTTGTGATATGCTTGATGGACTTAATATTGCTAGTTTTGTTAATGGCAAAGCAATCTTGGATCACATTGTGAATTTGTTAGTTTGGGGTAATCATATCGATGGCTTCCTGAATAATATTTTGTGAATCTACTTTTACCAGGTCACATCCTTTCTGCTTTCCTATTCTAGTGTATTTTCAAGGTTTTAAACTATGATACACCATAAGACCTAATACCAAATAAGGGTTGATATTCCCTTGCTATGTCGGAGTATTCCACCTTTCCATGGCTAACCGTTTCCCGTTTGCGTCCCCATGAAATTTATGTTTTATGCAGTCAACCTTTGGGGACCCCATTCTAGACGAAATCTATTTTAGTTTGATGAGATCTATGAATCTATCCCCTTTATCGGGAACCTTGCTGACATATTCGATCCCAGCGATAGGGAATTTTTATATGAAAGTGAAATTTTATTCAATGCGGTTTACTTTCCTCATGTGAGCAAATGTTTTTTGATCATTAATGTCGGATCTGCGGGGTATAAACTGTACACCACCCAGGTTTCAGAAGCTTTGGTATCTACATATTGACAGGAATTTTTTTCGTGTAGAGGAGTTATGCAACCAATCATTTGACATGACTGATTAATGAGTTTGGACTTTGGAGAGTTGAAGCACCATAACAAACTATTTATAAATCGTCATCAGTTGTTAGAACTTAGATCCAGAACTACCTAGCCATTTTATCCTCGTTATAATAGCAACATATGAGTCTACTTTTGAGGCATCAATAATGTTCTCTTCTTAATCTTTGTTTTGTTGCCTTGATGATGTAAATTAACGTTTAGTAATAGCTTTTAGTTATGTCATTTTACCTTGAGTAGCTTTAAAAGCTTTAATGCAAGTGATGAACTGTAATGTTTCCAACTCAAGCCATGAGAATTAATTATGCATTGGCTGTCCTTTCATTGGATTACCCAAGAGGAAGAGGACTTAGAGCATTATTGGGTAAGTGTCTGTGTCTTTGGCTTGTTCTCTATTCTACTCTTAAGTTGTGGACACATCTTTTTATACAACTTAAGTGATTTAAGTTGTGGGCACACTTTTTTATGTAACTTAAGTGACTTTTAGCCTAAAGACTCAATATTTCTCCCTTTTGAGTTTAATGACTTAAGATACATGTACTTTAAGTATTAAACCTGTGCAAAAAAGAGCAAGGGGGCATTGGAATTCAGGGAGCCTATTGAATCATTTTTGGGGTTTTTATTTGGATCCATGGTTGATATTAAATTCTTCCTAGAGTAATTATATAACATATTAGGTTTCTTTTGGAGCACATTACATGATTAGTCTTTTCTCTATCGCTGCTTTAATATCTGGCTTGGGGTTTGGGGACGTTTCCTTGGGGGGACAGGGAAATGCATTTTGTGGACAAGGATACTTGGGGCCCATGTTTGGGAACGCCAGTGGGACGGCGAAGGGGGAGTGGTGCTGACATAATGGTAATACATATAGTATTAAAGATGTATAACATAATAACTAGACTCTAGTAGTAGTATTCAAATAACAAACGTCAAAATTGAAAATATGAATATCAAATATAGACATTGCAATGACTATGTCTCGGCTTGCTTTCCAAGTGTAGATCTCCAGATGCTGAAAATTCAAAACTGCATTAATACAAGTTACAGAATTTAATAATAGTATCAAATGAGTTGCATATGCAACATTCTTTTCTTTTACTATATAATGTTTTCAGGTCAGTTGGGTGCACTGAACCATGAGTGTTCTACAACGAAGATAGATCTAGAGAAGCCCACTCTAGAGACATTATCTAGTGACAAACAACCGTGAGATAATCATTTTCAAAGGAGTGTATTTTCAGATCATTATCTGCATTTGATAAGAGTGAGACCCGTTGCAGTGAAAAGTTGCAAGTTGAAACTTGAACAGTGAAAACCCTAAAAAAATCAATATAGTAACACTGCCTTCGATTCATTGAACTTGTGAATTTTAACTTCTTAAGTCTCTTTTAATATTTTATTAAGATATTTTTAAAAAAAATTTTTTTTTTTTGACCTTTTCAGAAGGAAATGCTTGGAAGTGTCTTTGATGTCGAGGGGACTTTTGGGTGTCTTGGAGACTTCTTGGTGTACCCCAACGGCATTCCCTCTAAAGGAAATGTCTCTTATTGGCTTGAAATCGAGGGAAACGTCCCTGAGTCGGCGAAGAAACATGGCAGAGGCAGGGGTGCAGTGGAGAGACATTTTTGAGGTGTCCCCCCATCCTCGAAATGTCCTTGTCTTGGAAACTCCATGATTTTGTGGTGGGACACATCCCTGTGGAACACTGTTTGAAACCTTTGAGTATCCTTGGTTTTGGAGAGACATATGAGCTCCCATCAGAATGGTGTGCTCAGTGGAAAGGTTTTAGTTTCTGATTCCTTGCACATCTTTTTCAGAGTTGCATTTCCTTATTAGGCTTGGAGTCCATCTTAGATGTGTGATTCAGAGTTATCAGAATCAGATTTGGACATCCTACAGAAATATCTCTGCATGATTCTGAGCAACATTGAAGCTAACATAAAAAGGATAAGTGGGATGTCACTGTGAGACCTAACACTGTTTTATGAGGATTTCGGCAAGGGCGGCTAGGGTTTTGAAGACATTTCTGAGGTATTTGAGCATAAATCTGCATTGGTCATATTCATCTCAGAAAAATAAGGGAAAATTAACAAAAGTTATTTCTGAAAATTTTGGGCATGTTTAGAGTGGCTTTTATAATTTCATTATACTTGGAAACATACAGTAATTTCTATAATTAGCTGAAAAATCAGATAAATATTTTGAGTCTAGATGTGAGTTTGTTGAAGGGTTTGTTATGAGCAAACAAAATATTAGAATTTTCTTGAAATACACCAGGCTGAAGTAATTTCAAATTTGAACCAAAATTGATTTATACACTGAAATTCAACAGGTCAAATATTTGCAATTTTTCACAACTCAAAAATAAGCCAAATCTAAATCTGTCAGATCAGTAAACAATATTTCCTGATGCTCAGTTCTCAAACAATAATCCGATATCTTCATCCAGTATTACAATGCATATAAATGAGCTATTAGAGATGAATCTTCAGATTATACAATCTTGAGGGCAGGTTCTATTATAAAAATAAGATTAATTGACACAAATTCGAACATGTTCAATTAATCATGTATTCAATTAACAATCATTTACAGATCTGAATCACCCTGAATACCTCCATTACCGGATTCGTACTGGCAGCCCCCGCTTCCGATGCGGATGTGCATCCACAGTCTGTGGGTGTGCATCCAGAGCACATCCGGGCCCCATAAGCACTTTTTCACTTAAAAAACAGATTTTAAAGTATTTATTTTATATATTTTTTTCCATAAAACCCTAAAACAGCCCTTTATGAGGAGTTTACTGGACTCACTACAGCTTATGATGATGATGACATCCCTACACATGGTGCATCTAGTGCAAGTGGAACTGCTTTGGGTTCAAATGATCTTGAACTTGCAGCAGCTTTAAATGAAAATCCAATAGATGATGATTTTTCTGATAATTCTTTTGATGATTAATGAATCATGAACTACATTTTGTAATTGTAATGATTTTCATTGGTATCGTGAACAGAGACATATATGATATTGGCTTATTTGAATATTTTTGAACTATCAATATGACATTTAATATTTATCTTTGGCATTTGGCATTGATCAATGATGAAGTATCATACTACAAAATGATTTAATTCTGTATATTTCTTTAATTTTTTGTATATATATACATACTTATACATATATATGTGTGTGTGTGTGTATAATATATGTATATATATATATATATATATATATATATATATATGTATGTATGTATATGTATAATATACTTAAACTCTTCCACCCCCCCCCAAAAAAAAAGGTTAAATTTCACGTATACACGTGCTGGGTTCTCGTACCCGGATTGGAACCGGTAAGTTAGATGAATGCAAATGCAAAGTGAGCCTTAGGAATACATACTTCTGGTGTTGTTTCTTCACTGACTAATGCTCAATTTTGTGTCTCTACCTTAGACTTGGACTCCCTTTCCTTTCACCACGACAGTATTCAGATATGCGCTGAAAATGGCCTCCCATGCAGGCTTGCTGCTGCCTAGATGCACATCAATACTCAAAGCAAGGATACCGTTAGGTCTGAATTAGCATGCTGGTATCTCCTGACATCTTAATATTTTTCACATCCAATAATCGCTGGCAGAAAGGAAAATGATATAAGAGGAAATGCCTGTGTTGGAAGGTGCTAGGAATTAATTCCGCCTGCCCATTAAAGCCTTGATAGGATTGATATCTGCTGTGAAGTTACAGATCTGTGCGCAAGTTAGTCAAGGTCTCTTCAACCAACCCCGATAGAGGGAGCGACTCACTGTTTGATGCTGCTGACCTGAAACATTCAATTGTTTGCCTATGGAGAAGCAAGAAGGCTCGTGTGAATTAAATCTATTAGCTCGACAATTATTTTGATGAATCACCGAACATTACAAACATGGAAAGCCAAGCCTTCGATTAAATATTATAAATATGCCGCTCCAACCGATTAGTCACAAAATCATCATCTCCCTAAAGTTCATGGACAATATTAAACCAGCAATAAATATGAATCCTTAGACAAATATTTATTTATTTCTAAACTTTCTAAATTTTCTTTTTTTTTTTTGAAATAACCCTCGAACCTTATTTTCTTATGAAAAATAAAGTGATATTTAACTAGGATATCGGGTTCGGCCCTGGACCCCCTCGGACTCGGATAAATTTGAACCGGTTCGGGGTCCGGGTCTGGTCCGCCTGTGGGTCTGGGCATTCCGGGCAGGGTCTGAATTTTTTGGGACCAAGTTCAAACCCGGGTTGGGAGGGTTCGAACCCGAGCGAATTTCACTAAAAAAAGTGATTTTTTGACGAATTGTGTGCGCAGTTTCAGTAAACACATTTTGTAATGATGAAATGTATAAAAATTTGGCGTCCACAACCCTAAAAAGGTGAGTTTAAAGGCTTTTTTTTACTTCTAATTCTCATTTGTGATGTGCAAATAGGTTTCCACCCCAAATTTTTGACATTGCTGAACTTGGGCCCGGTGAAAAATAACTCTCGATGCCTTTATAAAATAATTAAAGTCGGTTGAGCTTTTGGGGGCGCTGCCCCTCGACCCCGCCCTGTACTGCGATAGGGAGCGCACAAGAGGCATTGCCCCTAGACCCATTTAATAATTTGGGGTGGAAAGTGCGCTAATAAAAGGGGAAAAATTAACCTTTGAGTCTTATTAGGTTCCATATAGTAGTTGATGATGATGAAGAAGAAGAATATCAATAAATTATTAATCCATTAGTTGAACTTCAAACAATGATACTTGAACTGATGTTCTGATTTAATTTCAATGTTTTGAATCTTTGATGTTAAACTTGAACTTGAAGTATATGATGGTAGTATGATCATGGATTCATGATTCATGATGCTATGATTACAAATTTACCAGTGTTTTTATTGTTTAAATGTTTACTTTTTATGATACCATGTGACATTCTAATCTTAACTCATGCTTCTAGGCTGCATAAATATATATATATATATATATATATAAAATTACATATTTTTGTACTAACGAACCCGAACCCAAACCCCTTTTCAAAATTTTGCCGTACTGGTTCTTTGAACTCGAACCTAATTCAAACCCGAACCGGCATCCTAGATATTTAACAGTATGTTATTATTATTTAATTTAATTAATTTATATTAAGTCATCATTTAAAATTTTCCTTGTTTTTGACAGCTTGATAAAAATCAATTTAATTAATGTCATCTTAAATATTGGGGGCATTACAGTCCTCCCGGCCCAAACATTACTTGTCCTCAAACAATTCTTCTACACCACCAGGATCCCAAACCAGTAATTTGAGAAGTAGTATATTACACTGGTGCTGCACTCTGATGCAATTAACGTTATTGAAATCTGCAACTCTGTCCTGAAAAATATTTCTATGGTTACGCTCATCAACTCTCCTTCCAACAATGTCTCATCATAATCCCACCACTTTGTACTCATATTGTAGACTGAAATTTGATTAACAACACGTTGCATTCTCATGAGTGTTTGTATACCCATCCGTTCTACATACTCCAATCTGCCCTCATGGATGCATAATAGGTTGAAAGCTCATGATAAAATGACATACCTGAGAAATTACTTGCATCCTCATTATCTTTATAGCTTGGAGAATCAATCGGTAAGGCTGTCCCTTCATTCACCTCATGATTATGCATTGCTCCAATCATCCTTGCTGCTGGTGCTTGTGGTGCTTCATTCACTAAGGCCTTGAGTATTATCTCTTCCCCTTCTAACATGAACTCCAACTCCATCTGCTGAAAGTCCTGAATGTACCGCCCAAGAGAATGCAACCACTGGATTCCTAATATGACACCAGAATTAACAATCCCTATCATATAGAAATCATTGGTGATGGTGTAGTCATCAAACACAATGTTCATTTGTAGTACTCTCTTGTTGCATTTCCTCATAAAAACATCAACCATCATAACACAAAATCTTGAAAATTATTGTAATGGCAATCCTCCTCTTGCTACCAAGCTCCCACTCACAAAATTGTCAGTTGCACCACTATCCACTGAGCATGTTACTTGTTGTCCATTAACCAATCCTCTTACTCTAAATGGCTAATACTTAGAAGCTCCTAAAAGTAAAGCTGTGGCACCATGTACTAAGGCTACAATACCCTTCTCATTGTCACCATCTGAAGTATCATCAATAGCATCATCAACATCAAAATTGACTTCAATATAATGCAATTGACCCTTACCACGACATCTATGACTGGTCACCCATGGCTCCTTACAAGTGACACAACTTCTTCCTATGCAACTCATCCCTGCTTGCAAAATCTGGCTTCTTATTATCTTCTTTATTTGGCTTGGGTGGGACTTTGGGGTCCTGTTGAATTACCTTCTTCTTCTTGTCCTCATGATTGAGTTTCCCTTTAAAGGAAAAGTTGTTCTTAGTCACCGAGTCCTCTTAATCAAAATAGCATCATCAACATCAAAATTAACTTCAATATAATGCAATTGACCCTTACCACGACATCTATGACTGGGCACCCATGGCTCCTTACAAGTGAAGCACAACTTCTTCCTATGCAACTCATCCCTGCTTGCAAAATCTGGCTTCTTATTATCTTCTTTATTTGGCTTGGGTGGGACTTTGGGCTCCTGTTGAATTACCTTCTTCTTCTTGTCCTCATGATTGAGTTTCCCTTTAAAGGAAAAGTTGTTCTCAGTCACCGAGTCCTCTTAATCAAAGGCTTTTGTAATGGAATGTTGTAATGTATTTGGATTAGATGACCTTACAAACCCCTTCAGAGGTTTAACTAAGCCTTCCACAAATAGGACAATTAGTCTTCTATCTTTTATATCCGAAACCATTACTGCAAGCCTTTGAAATTCTGCTACATAATCCCCCACCTTGCCCTCCTGTTTCAGTTGTGCTAGGTCTCTAAAATGAACTTTTGGATCAGTACTATCAAACTTCTCAATCAACCTTTGATTGTTCTCTTCTACGGTGGACATAGAGTCATTACCCTAGGTCATCATTCTATGATACCACTAGTCATGAGCTACTCCCTCTAAATGTAGGGTAGCAAACTTAATAGCCCTTTCTTCATGCATGGGACTCAAGGAGAAATATGTATCCAGTTTTTGCAGCCATGACCTTTCTGATGCACCACTTGACTCGTCAAACTTTGGGAGCATTATCTTCCCCAAATGATGCTGAATATCCCTCCTTTCATACCTTTTCCTCTTATGCCCTCCTTTAGCTTGTAGTCTGCAAAATTTGGTGAAAGTCATATCATTCTTAACGTCTTCACTCAAAGTGCAGTATTCAGAATGGAGACAATCCATCTCACTAGTTTGATCAGGTTGACCTTCACTAACATCTTCATTTGTCAGAAATTTGGCCCTGAATGATTTGACTGAAACTTTTTCTCTTTCTGCAACTGACTTCCCTCCATTGGCACTGCTCCCTTCACTCTTCTCATTCATGAGTTTATCATCATTTTGTTTCTGGGTGAGGCCTCTCAGCAACTACGTCATTTCTCTTAATGTTTCAGACATGTTAATATGTAGCTCTTCAGATCTCTTGAAGAATGCCCTAGCAGCATCCTCATCACCATCCCCCATACTATTGCTTTTCTTCTTCTCTCGCTGTAGATACCTCTGAGTTCTTTCACTCATCAAATGACCCCACAGACTGGCAGGCTTGTAAGCTCCGATACAACTGAAATACGCTAGGCTGAAGTAACTGTAAATCTGAACCAAAAACTGATTTATACACTGAAACTCACCAGGTCAAATATTTGCACAACTCAAAAATAAACCAATTCTCAATCTGTCATATCAGTAAACAATACTTCCTGATTAGTTTTGAAACAATAATCTGAGATCTTCATTCAGTTTACAATGCATATAAATGAGCTATTAGAGATGAATCTTGAGATTGTACAATCTTGAGGGCAGGTTCTATTATAAAAATAAGTTTAACTGGCACAGCGTCAAATATGGGCAATTAATCATGCATTCAATTTGATAATCATTTACAGATCTGAATCTCCATGAATACAAATGAAATGTGAGCCTCATGAATACATACTTCTGGTGTTGTTTCTTCACTGACTAATGCTTAAGTTTGTGTCTCTACCTTAGACTCCTTTTCCTTTTCCTTTCACCACGACAGTATTCAGATTTGTGCAGAAAATGGCCCTCCTGTGCAGGCTTGCTGTGCACAGCAATATTGGAAGCAGGAATACCATTAGGTCTGGATTAGTATACTGGTACCTCTCGACGTCTTGGCACAGCTTCAAATATGGGCAATTAATCATCCATTCAATTTGATAATCATTTACAGATCTGAATCTCCATGAATACAAATGAAGTGTGAGCCTCATGAATACATGCGTCTGGTGTTGTTTCTTCACTGACTAATGCTTAAGTTTGTGTCTCTACCTTAGACTCCGACTCCTTTTCCTTTCACCACGACAGTATTCAGATTTGCGCAGAAAATGGCCCTCCTGTGCAGGCTTGCTGCCGCCAGACGCACAGCAATATTGGAAGCAGGAATACCATTAGGTCTGGATTAGTATACTGGTACCTCCCGACGTCTCAATATTTCTCACACTCAATAATCGCTGGCAGAAAGGCAAATGATATAAGAGGAAATGCCTACATTGGAAGGTGCTAGGCATTAATTCTTCCTGCCCAGGAGAGCCTCGATAGGAATGATAAGCAATCTATTGTGAATGTCCAGATGTGTGGGCTGGAAAGTCAGGATCTCTTCAACCAACCCCAGTAGAGGAAGTTACTGTTTGATGCCGCTGACCTGAAACATTCAATCTCAGGTTTCCCACCGTTCTCCAGGCTGCTGATCACACTATACGGAGGTCATCGTGCCAGGATATATCTGTTTGATTTGAACTCCTTCACTTGGTGGTGGCCCGTGGAGATGCAAGAAGGTTCGTGTGAATTAAATCTATTAGTCCAACAATTATTTTGATGCCAATGATGAAATAATTAAATCGCGAACATTACAAACATTGAAAGCGAAGCCTTTGATTAAATATTAAATATGCCACACCAACCAATTATTCACAAAATAATCATCTCATCTCTAAAGTTCATGCACAATATCAAACCGGCAATAAATATGAATCCTCAGACTTTCATGGCTTAATATTTATTTTCTAGGATGCCGGTTTGAGTTCGGGTTCGAGTTCAAGTTTGAAGGACCGTTTCGCCGGTACGGCAAAATTTTGAAAAGGGGTATGGGTTCGGGTTCATTTTTACAAAAACATGTAATTTTTTTTTATATATATACATATATTTATGCATCCTAGAAGCATGAGTTAAGATTAGAATGTCACATAGTATCATAAAAACATTTAAACAACAAAAACACTTGTAATCATAGCATCATGAATCATGATCATACCATCATATACTTCAAGTTCAAGTTCAACTTCAAAGATTCAAATTCAAAACATTAAAAGTAAATCATAACATAGGTTCAAGTATCCTTGTTTGAAGTACAACTAATGGATTAATAATTTTTTGATATTCTATTAGTATTCTTCTTCATCATCTTCTTCTTCTTCATTGGCATTAGTTGAGTCACAAATAGAGCTAAGGCCAATGGGGTCAGCTGCACCAATAATAGTATTGGTGTCAAAATCTTCGCATTCATCAAGTGCAAGCCGAGAAGTGGAAGCATCCAAGTCCGCAAGCTCTGCATTTATATCCCACCTCTTAGTCTCCCCTTCATTGTATTCTTTAGTCTTGTGAGAGACGAGATGTAAGTTGTAATGCACAAATACCAAGTTCTCCGCTCTTTTTGATTGCAACCTATTGCGCTTCACTAAGTGGATGAATGAATATGTGCTCCAATTTCTTTCTGCTACAGATGAACTAGCAACCTATGAAGACAAGACAATTGAATAAACAATTAAAATAAACTTGAAACTTAATCTTATAAAATAAAAATTACTTGCTAGTCATGAAGATAAAGTAAACTTCAAACTAAATTAAAAAAAACTTACTTGTGATATAACTTTAATTGCAAGGGGCTGCAACATTTGGAATCTTTGGCCATGGAGGTACCACCAACTATGAGCATCCTTCCTAAACCGATGACGAATAACATCACTACTTAGACCTCTTGCATTCACAAACTCTATGAACTCATCCGTAATCATATCTCGCAAATCATCATCAGGAAAGAGTCTCTGAAATGCTGCCTTGTACCAATCAGACACTTCTACATCTCTATAGGGTGGTAGCCTTCCTGGTTGATCAATATAGTGAGTGCTATAGTATTTGGGCGTCAATGCATAGTCAAGCAAATGTAGAATAGTGGTCATTTTGTTCCATCGTTCTACAACAATTGTTTGCAATTGTCTGAAGAAGGTCTCTTGAGGATCTTGCTCTTTTTCATTTACAATTTGCTTGATCTTCTCAAGCATTGAGTCTATGCCATCATAGATCTCTCCAAGACAAGGCCTATCCATGTCAGTGTACCTAAGCACGCTCATAATGGGCTTGGTGAACTTAATGAGATATTCCACACGTTCCCACCAGGAGTCATCCAATATCCTTTGCTTTATTTTGGTTACCCTCTCACTGTTACTTTGCCTCCATATAGCCCAATTGTTGCTGATTACCATATTGCAAAGTGCCTCTTTCACTTGCACAAGTCGTCTCAAGACGATTAAATTTGAGAGCGAAACGAGTCCCAACAACCTGGAACATAAATTAGTAGAACCAAAAAAATACAACTATTAGATACATCATACATCATACATACTTTAAAAGTTTAAAGTCTAAAACAAAATGAAAATACACATTACACAATCAACATATTAA
>MU225019.1:421956-438650 GCA_018584345.1 Thuja plicata | reverse complement strand
CATTACACAATCAACATATTAAAATTTATATTACTAACTTGAGTTCAAGTTCACTTACCTTGAGTAGCTCCAAACGTGAGAACATTCTGAATATTCCCTGAGTCATGTGGTGGTTTGTGACGAACATTTGGATGTCCTAAGCTTCTGTATCCTCTTTGATCCACCCAATCTTGTTCCCTTTCTTTTTTAGCATAAGATTGAGTGAATGGACTGCACAAGGTGTCCAAAAGATGTACTGATATCGCTCTTCAACCAACAAATCAGCAGCTCTATAATTCTTTGCGTTGTCCGTTATAACTTGGACAACGTTTGTAGGACCCACCTGTTCAATGTCAGAGATGAGAAAATTAGCAATAAATGGCCCATATTTTACTTGCCCCTCACAATCTGCACATTTAAAAAACATTGCCCCTTTAGGGGACACCACCAAGACATTGATCAGGGGACGATTTCTAGCATCTTTTTACCCATCTGAAACAATTGATACCCCTGTCTCAATCCATGAATCCCTTATGGGCTTCAATTGATCATCAATCCCCTTGACCTCTTGATCCAACAAGGTGGTCTGTACTCTCTCATAACTGGGGCCCTTATACCCTCTTGGAGCTTCATTGACACTTTTCAACATCTTCTTCCAATATGGAGAGCGAACAACATTAAAAGACATCCCATTTGCATACAAGCATCTTGCCACATCAATGTTGGCAATTTCTTGACCCTGATTTTGAAATGCAGTTTCTAGTGGTCCCTTTCTTTTGTAAGGGGTGCTTCACTTTCAGTATCAAGGCCAACTGAGGTAGTATAGAAGGGGTGATCTTCTATCACAACATCTATAGAGGGGGGTTGCATTCCCTTTGCTTTTTTTAACTTTTACTACTAGTGGCTGTAATTTGTCTACTACATTCTTCTCTCTCTTCTGCTGCATCATGCTTTGCAATATATTGTAATACTGTTGCATTTGGTATAGGTGCACCTTTTTTTCTAGGGCATTTCTTGACTCCTCTTCCAGGGAATCCACACAAATGGCCTACCATTCAAAAATATGAATTGTTCCTTTCTGCATCACAACCCCAACATTTCCAACGGAATGCACCACCTCCTGGAAGAGCTCTTACAATATCAACATACTTCCACAAAGGAGAATTAGAATGGGGTTCTACTCTTTGTTCAATATTGCCTACTGAGGAAGAGGTAGATGCCATTGTAGTTCCTTTTCCCATGGCAAGAAATTTGTATACATATTCAATATAAAAACAAGAGAATGAAATTTTTTCGAAAATAATGGACAATGAAAGAGAAATGAAAATAAAATAAAATGCTTAAACAAAAACAAAAACTTGAAGTTAAAGCAAATGGAACAAGAACTTACCTCTTCCACTCATTGTAAGCCTGCAAAGGTGTAGAAATGAGGCACACACACTTGAAGAAGGTCCACAAATCAATCTTCCAACTCCTCCTTGCACAACCAAACTCTTGCTCAACCACCTATTTCCTCTTGCTCAAGACCAAAAAACCTATTTGCACACCACAAATGAGAGTGAGAAGTCAACAAAATCCTTTCAAAATCCACTTTTTAGGGTTGTGGACGTCAAAATTTTATTAAATATGCCAAAAAAAGCGTTTTCATTCCGTTCGTAGGCGAAAGTTTGGTGGAGTTCGAACTAAGTTCGTTTTTTTTCATCCAGTTCGCCCGGGTCTAAACTTGCCAAGCTCCGGTTCGAACTTGGTTTTGTGGACTGGACCTTGCCCGGATCCACATGCGGACCAGACGCGGACCACGGACCAGTTCGAACTGGACTTCCTAGTTTATTTTCATTCTAACTGGACTTCCTAGTTTATTTTCATTCTAAACTTTCACAATAGCTACAACTTGACTATTTTAGCTAAATTCCACACGGCAAATATTCAAAATATTATAATCTGATTTTCAATACAAATTTCTTTATTTTTGAAGTAACCCTCAAACCTTATTTTCTTTGAGAATATAAATATAAATATAAATATATATCTTCTTTCTGAAATAGGCCTTCAAACGTTACAAATTTGTCTCCAATGGAGACTTCACAAATTTGGTGCAGATGTAGATTCTGTCATGAATCTACCCCTCTAGAAGAACCAGGTTTTCGTTCGGCTCTCCTATCAAACTCATGAAGGTTGTCTCCAGAAATCCCAAACTTTTAATCAAATCCAAGCATGCCTGATTTCCTTATAAAGAACTCCAAGAAGAATCTAGAACATTAGGCCGACTTGGCCAACCTATAAATTAATAATAGTTTTGGATAACCTTTATTTAATAAAGTGATATTTAATAATGTTTTATTATTTTATTATTATTTAATCAAATTAATTAATATTAAGTCATCATTGAAATATTTCCTTTATTTTTGACAACTTCATAAAATTAATATAATTAATGTCACCTTAAATATTGGGGACATTACATTTCTGTTGCATATTTCTGGAGATGTTTTTCCTTTTTATCCCTGTTTGGGGATATTACATGAATAGCATTCAAATTTGTAGGAAGATTCTTTATATTATTCTTGGATGATATTCTAATTTTTAATAAAGAATGAAAAAGAGTACAAGAATCATCTATAAATAGTACTGAAATTCTGCAGAGAATGTAATCTATATGCCAAGCAATTAATTGCCACTTTTTTCTAAATGAACAAATATTTTTGGCCATATAATATCCAACAGAGGGATCATAGTGGAAATTGAGGAGTTCAACAAAATTCATAATTGAAATTTCTGGTTGTTGTGTTGTACGACTTCACAAAGCATTCATTTTGTTCTCTTAGTGGTCAAGACTCAAGATTTATAAAATAGCTTCCATTCTACTTCAAAGAGTTAAGGAATTCTATTTAAGATATCATATACACTCCTCTTTGTTCCTAAGATATTCTTAAAAAATCTCATCTCTTTTTGTGTTGCTGAATGTAAGATACAAACAAGGAAATGCATTTTGGAATGAAGCAGCTCCAGCTCCCTTATCATCAATTTTATGACCCAGCCCATGAATGTTGTAATTGATGGTATAAGGTGGAGCTTGTTTGATCTATAGATGCTTGCTTTGGTACATGACCAACTTCAGCAGCATGGGTCTGTTTGCTTTTGGGAGGAGGGGAGTGTTGTCCTTTGGAGTGACCACAATTCATTTAGCAATGGGGGAAGGGAAGGATTTATACCTCCCATTTAGAGTAGACTAAGAGGGTTTGGCCTAAAGATTGGGAATACTGAAGTCTGAAATCGAGTTGGGAATTGCAAGGAGGTTCGGTTTACCAGAATTACATTGCACAGTCTAGCACTGGAGAAGGCCAACCTTGGTGGGAGTCAGAGCATCGTGGGAAATGTGTGTAGTTGAGTGTTGTCATTAATATGACCTGATGAGAGATGTAAGTTTTGTATGGCTCTTTGGACAACTTGATGCAGAGCTGGTTCATCGTTGTTGATTTTGATTGGTTGAATTTTTTGAGTTGGATCTACAGTCCTTGAGTCCCCAGGCATGTTGAAATTTAGCATTTTTGGTGTATCACTTCTGATTTTTTTCTTGCTTTATCTTTTGCTGTAGATTTTTAGTGGCTTGTATGCAGTATACAAACATTTTCTCGTGTCATGTTACATCCTTTGATATTACTTATCTAGTAACATAAAATTTCTTTTGCAATGCATTGTTGAAAATTTCTAATGCATGGGTGAAATTTTCAGAAAATAAAAAGGAGAGCAATTGCAAAACAGAAAAGTACAAGCAAGTTTGAATTAGAGGATGCACCCATTTTTCTCTTCAAACACTTTTGGGTGGATAGTGGTTGTTTCACGCTTTCTTATCTTTGGAAATGAGTGTTGAGTTGAGCATATGATAATTTCTTTGTTGTTGTTATGTATTGAGTGGTTGTTTGATGCTTTCTTATCTTTGGAAATGGATGTTGATTTGAGCTGTTGAGGAATTGGGATATAACTCTCCAGTATGCTGACTTAGAGATTATTATTGCACAACTTACCAAAGGCCTCTTTAGATTAAGCAACTTCTACATATGACATGGCTAGTGGAAGTGACATTGTAACTCATTTTGAGGTTGTACTCGTTTTTTTGGTCTATGATATGTATTAAACTTTAATTTTAATTTATATATGATGGAAAATGCTAATATAATTTTTAAATTGTGTTTATTGGGGTTAAGAGTACATGTAGCCATTAGAAGTGGGGTGTTAATTGCGTTCCACCTCATTCTGAGAATAGGCTTGATATGCTCATCATAGAAATGTAAATTAGGCTCTATGGTACAAATCACATGCCTTTGGTAAGCATGTTGACAAATGTCTCATAAATCTCTCCAAAGATAGGAGAGTTTGTATCAGCTTACTTTGTTACCCCCACAATAGACGATATAATAGAGCAAATATATGTGCAAACAACATTTACAATTTAAAAAACAAAAGGTAAAATGAAATTCTAACTTTTATCAAATTGAAATTACAAATTACAAATTAAATTTTAGAACTAAAAGCAACTTAGTAAACAAGTTGAATGTCTTACCTCACAATGGGTACTCATTAATATTGTTTTAGCATGTTCAACTGGCTCCTAGTATCATAGAGCCATCCATGTTTCTCTCATGTCCTCCATCAACAAGTTCACCTTGGAATATTGTTTATCTAGGAATGAGGTACACAATCTATGTTCTTGATGGGACATAAGTTGATCTAATAGTATTCTTTATCTTCAACATATCTTTGAAATATGGAGTGTGCCACACGAAATAAAATGACATGGTTATAAAAGAATTTGACAACAAAATGATCAACATACTCTTGTGCATGCAAATTCAACAACCCTATTATTGTAGTATCCTTACACTTCATTTTATCAAAACCCTTGCCTCTCACATCCTTACTAGCAACAGATGACACATTGGAATAGATTCTACAAGTACCCCTTTCATTTTTCTCCACTCTCCCCAACCAATCTAGCTATTTCAACTCTCTTCCAAAGTTATGTCCTTAGAAACCCTAACTCAATGTCCAAGCTCACCTAATAAACTGTGTTATCCCAAGTTTTCGGGTAGGGGATGGGGGGATGGGTTTCCGTAACGGAAATTTTTTTTGCCGATTTTGGGGACGGCAGGGGATGACAAAGGGGACGACTATGTAAATATAGGGAAATTTTCAAATATATAAGGAAATTTGCAAGTATACATTACATTCATATGAAAATATGGACAATGCATGTCATTTAAACATCATAGAACCTTAACATACAACATTTCAATTCCATTTCAATTCATTGTCAGATTGTCAATATGCATATGCTAACAAAAATATAAGTTTAACATAGAAAAGTGAAACTGAAAATGCCCAAAGGCTTAGGTGCTGCCATAAAGTTTCATCATGTTCAACATAAAATTCAAAATATAAAAAAATGAAGCACACTGCTGCTCCTAGTCTTCTGCTGCCAACATGGCATCAAAATTAGAGTCCTTTGAGTCATTGTCACTATCATGCTGCACTGGAAATGTACTCTCATCCAATGGAACCCCAACCAATCCCGATGATGTCTCATCCTCGTTAATATGGGCCACATCTTCAGCATCAACATCCCACCGTAAAGCTGGAGTCTGCCTATACTTTGGAGTCTGACGATCCTGAAGTCGAAGAGCACTATGCACAACCACTAGCTTCTCCGCTCGTCTAGAGGTAAGTCTATTCCTCTTGAGGGAGTGGATAAAGCCATATGTAGACCAATCCCTCTCTACTACTGAAGAACTAGCAACCTGTGCAAGGAGGCGAGAGGCAAGCACTTTCAACTCTGGTGTATCCCTCCCATGATACGTCCACCATCCAATAGGATTCCTCTGTGCCAAAATCACTCTATCTAACCTCGCTTGTGGTTTACTCAAGTTTGGGTCACGAAGTTGTGTGAAGTCAAGGAACTGTGTGCGAAGAATGGAGGCATCTTGCCCCGGATACATCTTATCAATGGCTTGTGTGAAGCCATCTAATACCTCAAAATCATCACATGGGTGGACCCTTCCATCCAATTTTGCATACCATTTGGGATTTAGAGCGTAGGCTGCCATATGAAGCGGGGTATTCATTATGTTCCACCTCCGCGTCATAATAGGCTTAATACGCTGCTCATAAAACCCCAAAGTAGGATCCTTCGCTGCAATTGTTTTCTTTATCCTCTCCAACATACTGTCAAATGTCTCATATATCTCTCCAAGACTAGCAGAGTCAGTATCGGCATATCCAATGACCTCTACGATGGGTGAGATGACAGAGCAAAGATATCTACAAGATGCAAACAAAACTTAAAATCAGAAATTTTAATTTAATATGAAAATCAGCAAGCAAAAGTCTAACTTTTAATTTTAATTTTTAAATTAGATCAACAACTTACTTTATTGTGGACCACCAATTGTCATCAAGGATCTTTTGCTTCATTGATTTTCCTTCAGAGGAGCTAGAATTGGACCATCGGGTCCACTCTGAATTCACCACCATCAATTGGAGAGCCTCCTGCACTTCAAGCATCCTCTCCATCAAGATGAAGTAAGTGGCATACCTATAATTAAAACTGAAGTAGGATGCATGTCTAGATTCAACAAGTTTGATGAATTCCTTCTCAAAGAAGGACCGACACAGTGCTTGTGTTGTGTGGTGACTTTAGATGAATTTTTACACATCTTTTGCATCAGCTATGACTTGTTTGATCTACTTGATCTTGTTGATGTCCTTGAGTTCATTGTTCATGACATGCAACCAGGGGTCCAATAGATATACTTGTAGGCAGCTTCAACCAATTTCTGCGTGCCTTGCACACAAATGTCACATCTGATGCAACCTGCAACAATTTTTGGGAACTTCTGATGGAACCAGGCGCAGCTGGGTCTTGGCTAGAGAAAATACATTGCAAACGATTGTCCAGGAATTTCTATTAGGCCAACATGACACCATTGTTCTGCACCTGGGACTGCTTCTCCATATTGCCTAAAAGTTGAGTGTATGTCTCTGCAAACAGAGCAACTACAACCCATATTTCATGCCGCCATTTTAGTACAGTCTAAATTACACTATTAATACTTACACCATAAATAAAAATGACAAAAATTAGTTGTTTGTTTGTTCTTTCTTCCAAGGATTAACTTTTGTTTTTTTAAAATCTTTTCCTTCAATGTTAAAACATGTGGGTACCTGGGTAGGGGTAGGGGTGCCCCAGAGAAATCTGAGGTGTACCCTGACTGTTGGTAGATGAACGATACTTACCAGTATTAGGTGCTTGGAAGGGGAACATGGTAATGTAGGAACTTTTCTGTACTAATGTATTTAGACGTACTTTCAAATAACATAGAAATATTTTATTGCTTGTGGATGTTAATATAATTTCTTTCATTATTAAATTATCTACTCAAGTATCTACCATATGTGAAAATCTGAGGATAAGCTGTACCCTAAGCATTATCAGATTGTCATGATAGGGTTGTGGGCATTGACCTGGCTTCTTGCATGCTGATTATTGGATAACAGGCACATCAACATCTATCCGTAATCGAACCAATTGTGAGGTACATATATCATTGTGCAACTTGGATGTCAGTCCATTGCTCCAGGACCTGTATATTTGTTTAATTTTTTTACGCACACACACACATACCCAAATGCTTCCAAAATCCCCAATTTTTTTTTTCACGTATCCATGGACTGGGTTCTAGTAGCTGCATTCGCATCCAGATTCAAGCCGGTAACTTAGGTTTACATGATGTAGCCATACAAGCACAATATTATGATAGAGCTACACTATATATCTGTCTGCAAAGCACAAACAATCAGGGAAGGCCTTATGGAAATATATGTATGTATTATCTTATAAAGACTTACATAGTGCAGTTGGGTGATGTATTTGAGTGCACCTAGGTGATGTATCTGATATATATATGGTGTGAAGTCTGACCTGTTTTGAAAAAATTAACTGAGTAAAAACAAGCTTAAAAAAGTTAAAAAAGGGCACTTACCATTGGAGGTAAATACCTTCTCATGTCTACCGTTTATCATGTGCTTGTGCTCATGATAGGAGGGTTTTGGCTAAGAATTTGTCTAGAATTTCTAATGTTTTAAACTTTTATGGATACATTAGTGTGTGTATGTATCAAGATATTATTATACCTTTTCTATCCCAAACGTATCATATCCAAAGCATTTTAAATAAGTTCCAAGTTTGTGTGCTTCATATTCATAGCTGAAATAGAAATTGCAAAAAAGATCCTGTACTTATCATGTAATGGATGAGGGTAATGGTATGTGACTTTTGCTTGCAGTTAATTGGTTTTTTTGCTGCCTCTTTATGGTCTTGCAGATCAATTTATAGACACGATGAAATACATATAGGCCCAGCTCGTTCATTCTTGCTATGTTGAAAGTTAAAGCCATTAACACATTACAGTGTTAATGCTGATACATAGTGACCCTCATACGCACTTTTTATTTGTTTTATGCTGCTTCTTACAATCATTGGGTTCTATTATTCTGTTATTCAAGGATATTTTTTCTGTGCTGGCTCTCAGTCTACAGGAATATTGAATTGACCTTACAAATCTCATTTTCTCCATTTCTAGCTATAAATCGTTCCATAAATAATGGTTTTGATTGAGATGGCTTCTTTCTACTAATGTTTTTATGCTTTGATAATATCATTCATCGTTTCTTCTTTAACATTTTTTTTTGGCAGGTTCCAGGCAAGTCATCCAAGGAATGCTTTGACAGATTTTATTCAGCTTTTCCTACTCCACCTGTTTCTCAGCCACGTTCAAGGATTAAAGGGAGCACTTGTGAGTCTCCCATCCGGCCGTTTGTCGATGATGCAGATGCATTGTTGAAGTCAGGTGGTTCAACTGGCAGAAGGTCAGGGAGCAGTAAACAAAAAATTCTGCTTGCACGTAAGACTGTAAGGCAGATGCTCAGAAGGAATAAGAATGCTGATAAAGATTATGAAACAGATCTTTTTTCTGCTGTTGAAACATTTGATCCATCATCACAGTCTTTCCTGATTCCAATTACTAATGCACCTGTTACACCTGATTATGCTGATACAGCTAGCAAGGACTCAACATTTTGCCAGACAAAGTCAGCTAAGTGGCAGAAGTCACTCTCTAGATTTTCAGAAGATTCTCATCGGCAAATTCAGAAAACTCTAGTGAGTCCTGAAGTGCTGAAACAAGTAAAGAACCCTGCCCTTCATGATAAGTACATTGATTTGTTGCATTCCAGAAATGCTAAAAGAATGGCTATTGCTGAAAATACCAAGGGACAGCCAACTTATGTTGAAACAGGGGTTGTTAGATTGCCCCAAACGGAGTTGGTTTGTGCAGCAAAAGCTGCAGTGATTGCAGATGCTCAACAGGTGCTTCAACAATCACGGACTAATGAGGAAAAGGATTGTCAATTCATTGGTTATTTGACAAGTGATGATTATGATGAAGAATGTGAAGGGGACGAGGGTGGAGAAGTCTCATGTATATAGACCTCAGTTAAAGATGTATCATATGTGAGTGGAATTTAAGCTCATTGCCATCATGCCAGTAAATGGAGTGGGTTTGGACAGGCACAATCAATTTCTTTTTCATGACTTGGATAAGGATGCAAAATAGAATTTTGATTGATGCTATTGGAGGCAGTTGCACAATATCTGAACTTGAATAAATCTCATTCAGTTTGTTAAGATAAAATGTGAATAATTAAAGCAACTGTACGATCGGGTAACCATGCTAATCAATAAGTGACAATTGGAGTTATTTCAATTTAATGCCATGGCAGATAATCTGTTCCTTGTCACAAGGAATTTTCTGTTTTATGGACATTGGAATATGCATTGAGAAATGAATTTTAAAAACCTCACATTACATGCTTGCTAGTCTATTTTGAACCGTATCATGGCTAGTCTGAAATGTGATTATGCTCTGCCTGTAAATGCCTTTTATTGATTAATTGAAAGCATGTTTTCTTTTAGGAAAAATGACGAGTAATGGACACCCGATAGCAATGCTGGGGTCATTACAAGTTGTATTTGGATTTCTTCTTGAATGAAACCAAACTGGATGTCATTTGAATTTGAACCTTTATCAAACTACTGGTTCCCAGATTGTGATGCTTTCTTTGTTAAGCGTTTAATGGGATCCTATCGATTCACTAAGACTAAGCAAATTCCCAAGGTAAAGACAATGCTTTCAACAGCCATTCATTTATGGTAAAAATCAAATAATTTAAGAGGACATTGTTAAATTTGAATTCTCTTTGAAGAAAATTTGAACTCGTAGGGTAGGAATGAGAGGATTAAAACTAGCAATTGCATCTTGGTGTGCAATGCGTACGCCAAAATAGGTGTGGAAGGTCAAATAGAGAAAACATTTGTCTATTTATTGCATACACTAGTACAATACATGAGGTTAATGGGGGGAGAGAGATAAAGAAAAGGGTAAGGAGATGGAACAAGAAATAAAGAGAGAAGATAGAGATGGAGACGGAGACAGAGGTGGAGGAGAGGGGTGTGGAGAGAAGGGGATAGAGAGGGGAGATAGATTCAAGATGTTAGGCATAAATATATATAGAGGGAGAGATAGATGCAAAGATATATAGATAGAGAAGTCTAAACATAGGGAAATAGATGGATGGATAAATAGAGGGATACATGACTATATATATAGAGAGGGGAGAGGAAGATGGAGGTAGAGATGTAGATAAAGGGAGAGGAAGAGAGGGAGATATAGTGAGGTATATGGAGAGATAAAGATAAAAAGGGATAGAAAGATAGAAGGGGGAGATAAAGAGGATGAGATTGAGAGATATGGAGGAAGAGGGAGAAGGAGAGAGAGAAAGAGACATATGGTAGATAGAGTGATGTAGGTATAAGGGGATCAAAGGGGGCCAAGGGGGATAGATAGAGAGACATATAAAGAGATAAACAAATAGAAAGTAGAGATAAATAAGTATAGATGGGGGGAGAGAGAGAGAGATAAAGATAAGTAATAGAGAGGAAGAGAGAGAATGGGGAGAGAGGTAGAAAAAGTTCTAATAAAAAATAATTATAAATTGAACGACTTCTAATAACTTTTATTAATTATTGTAAATAATTAAATATATAAACTATGAATACATTGTAAAAACAACAAAATACAGTGCAAATGATGTTAAAACAACACGCTTTTACCAAGAACTACAATACTTCATTTGATTAATTGTAATGAGGTGTGTTTTTTTAAGTGTCTTCTTCAATATATAAAACTTCTAGTGGTATTGATGAAAAGTATAAAATTTGTAAAATTATAATTTTCAGCATCTAAATAGAGGAAAATCCACTCGTAAGACAAAAGTTCACGCACTTGGAAGGAAGAGCTACAATTTTCAATCAGTATGCAAATTATTGTCTCTATTAATTGAGGACCTGATATCTTCTTTATAGTGAAATAAATTTAAGCTACCCTCAAGTAACGCTCCTTTTGGGCTCGACATTGCCCAACATTAATATCACGTCAAGAACTACTAACACAAACCCCCTAATCTATCATTGGTCTACTAGCCAATCCGAAACTTCAATATATGAGAGGACACCTTTCTATGTTGTCTAATGTGAATAACGGTAATCATCACAATGATAAAATTGCAAAAGTCCCCTTTAAAAAAAAAGGAGAGGGTAGAATTATGTATGGATTAATCCAATCTTCTGCAAGTCTCTATAAGATACAAACATCAATAGAAAAGGGAATTTAGGGACCTTCCTCTTACATTGTTATTTGTTTACAATTCTATGTGAAGTGTTGCATCATTTCATGTTCCCTGATATCAATATCAATGTCAACAATGAACCAAAATATTTCCGTTATATTTTGAGCTCCAATCTACCTTATTAAGAGCCTTAATAAACAAAAACTTATTTCCTACTGAAAACTGAAATGATCAAGTACAAGAGGTTTGAAGCCATGTATAGAAATTAATTATTCAGAGCCAAAAGATGGGATACAAGAGAAGATTGGAAAGCAACATTTCACATACAAGAAAGGGATGATGATAACAAGAGGTAAGTGGGGTTCCTTATTGATTACACGAGGTTACAATACTAGTTGTCATGTTCCTTTTGGTTCCATTTACTTTGCATGCTATATATTCAACATTATCAGATTTCTACAATCCATTTAAATTAATTATTTGCTTCTGGATTTGATTGTATAAGTGTTTTTAGCATCAACGTTTCAGATCACACTCTGTGATCCATTATTAGAATCTTATATTTTTACATTTCTTGCACTCTCTCTCATCCTGATGATGGATCACAGAATGTGATCCGAAACATTGATGCTAAAAACACTTACACAATCAAATCCAGAAACACATAATTAATGCTATATATTTCTGTCTTTCCTTTTAATTCTCATCTCACTGTGCCAATTTTTGTGGCTTGTTTCTCTCACTGGCATCAAAATATTGGCCTCACAAGATTAGTTACAACTTGGAATTATTAAAACATAGATAATTTCATATGCATAAATAACATAGCTTGCTCTTTCAATGATCAGTAATGTTTATTGATTTCATTCTTCCAATTAATGATAGCGTGTTGGAAGCTGTCGACTGGAAATTGGAAAGTGAATTTGATTTGACATATGCCAATCATGCTGCTCGTCAACAGAGAATAAAGTGAAAATATCGGTGAAAAGATCCAATGGCTGTAGACAGTGCAATGGTCTTGTATTATCTATCTCATTGATTATGAAACCTACCATTGAAATTCTTTCAGCGTAAAACTATGGCTTCACACATATCCCCTAGAAAACAAGACATCTTTAGCCACTAAAAACTGAAAGCAAGCAAGAAAATATGGTTGAGAGCTCCTAAACTAACATTTGGCGCAAAATTTTGATTAGATAAGCATAAAAAGGTTCAAACCCATTACTGACAAAAGAGATGGTGAGATTGAGAAAAAAACTAAAACTAGAAGTCCTTGAAAACAGAACAATAAAAAATAAAAAAAAAGCAATAGTAGACCAACTGACAGTTAATTAGCATTGAGAGGCTTTAAGCCCCTTATGTGTTTCTATAAAAACTCCAGACGGTCTTCAAAGGTCCAAAGTTGCTAGGATGACCCAGCTACTAAATCTGGCCAGTAAGCCCCACAATTTAGTACCATAAACTGCCATTAAAAAATAAAATTCTAGTCTCCAAACTAAATGGAATAGAAAAATAAATAAATTCTAATGGTCTCCAAATTAAATGAAATTCTAGCCTCCAAACTATCTTGAATTGAGTTGACATTCTATTAAAAAAATTAAATAAAATAAAGAATGATCACACAATATCAAACAAGATCACTTTTGTAAGTGATTATAAGACATTTTTACATCACAAAGTGAAAGTAGTTATCTTTCTAGGTACTTGTCTTTCTAGTCTTGTAAAAGAAGCAAATTTTTTTAATTGCAATGTCAATAGTAAAAGAGAAAACAATTTATAAATATATTAAAAAAAAAACATCAATATAAGGATGTGAGTAAATTCTAAAAAAATAATAAGTTACCATTCATAGTTAATATTTGTTGGATATAATTTTAAATATTTAAATTAATATGTTTTTGATTAAGATAAGCAAACAAATAAGGGGATTGGCCCTTACAATACCACAGCCTGAAGGCGACAAAAGATCAACAACACATTAACATAGGTGTTGATAATTACAAGAAAGGGCCAAGGGCGACACCCAAAGGACAAAAATAATAGCTCATCTTGAGAGAGTTGCTTAGACAGTGAGGGGCCACAACTAACCTCTTGTAACAAAGGGGCCCATAAAGGCCATAAACAACAGATTCACAACACATTGTTAGCAAGCCTTCATCATGAATACCAAAAGGTATCCAGAGCCAACTAGTAGTAAAGAACATAATTACCATAGAGAATCCACACCCCCTCCTTACATAGATCCTTCTCCACCTCAATAGAAAAGGAACTCACCTCTATAATAGTAGAGAAGGAGGAGACCAAAATGAAGGGCCTATCGTAAATCCATCCAATCTTCAAGCAACAACAAAGAAGAAGAAACCACATAATGTTTCAAACATCCTCTATCATGAAGCACGTTTCCACTTCCACAGGAGACGTTTCCACCTCCATATGAACTATGAGAGAGGAAGGAGCAAACAAAATGTGCCAATCACCATTGATATTAGTACACCCCACATCAGAAGTGACAAGAATAGCCCCAAAGTCAACAATAGACCTCAACCAAAAACACCGAAAGGCCAAAACGAGCCCTTAAAAATTGTTAGCACCTGACTAACCATTAAGAAAAACAAGGCCATTGTCCATAACATCTAAGAAGGAAAGTCAAAACAGAAAAAACAAAAAAGACTTGAAAGTAACACCATCTAAGAAGGATAATCACGCTACTGCTGATCCTGTCTCGGATGCTATCCTAGTTCAGACAGTTGATGCTGTCCTCTCGGGTGATGTAGCTGTTGTTCCTGTCTGGATTGCTGATGCTGTCTCTGGCTCAGCCATCCTGACTGTTGGTGTTGTTGTTTCTAATGCCCAAGTCTCTCCGGGGGGGGGGGGAATGGTGATGTTGCTGTCCCAGTCCCAGATGGGGATGGTGGGGTGGCTAGCCTTGCTTCTCAGGTTGTGGGCTTCTCTGCTAATTCTTTGTCTTGGCAGAATGCAACTATGAAGATGGACGAAGGATGGACAACTGTTAAAGGAAAGAAATTAAAGTCTCCCAAACCTCCTTTTGATACGAGTTTATGGTCACACAAGGGTGGGCTTAAATGATTTTCCCGATTGCCCTTTTTTTGTTGACTGCTACCCTCGTCTCGGTTTCTTTCTTGTGGGGACGTTTGTTTGTTCCCTTTGGTGTGTTAGGTGTTGTTTCACAATAGTTTCTCTAGTCTCTTAACGTTCTATCTTTCAGTGTTTTGTTGTAAAAGGTTTCAGGTCCTTTTAAAACTTGTTTTTATGTAATCAAAACATCAACTTCCATCATCTAGCTACACAAGCCAAAGGACACCTCACTAGAAGTTGAGGTAGGCACCACATTCATGCACCTAGTAGGCATTGATGTTACACCAATATTTACCAAGCCTCTCCAAAAGGTGGAGCAACAATTTCCCGTCCACCAAAAAAATGACATGCCACACCATCCATAACCATACAAAAGTACAACATATGAGACCAATGGAAGGAGTGAAATCTCAAAACACCCTCATCAACAAATGGGAGTGATAACCAATTTGTCAGTTGTCACAACATCTTCAAAATACCGGGGATCACATACGAGACATCCATCACACTTTGGATACCCATAGTCCCTTTCTCTATTTTCATAGCCTCATCCTTAGGTAAAGCCACAGGGCTCACAAAACCATCCCTAAAACCAAGGTAGGCACCATCTTCATGCAAAAAACAAGAAACATTGAAGATCAACATGCATTTTCCAATCCCCACCAAGCTGGAGTAACACATTCCCATCAACTAGAGCCAAACACTAGTCAAGGAACAAATTATCATATCTTCTTCATCAGTGAATGGGAAAGTGACCCCATTTGCCAAATTCTACAACACATTCATGACACCAAAAATCACAAACAGAGCAATAACCATTACACACATCACAAGGAGCCATATAAAGCACCTCCATCTGAGAAGACCACATAGATGGACTTTCCTAAAAGGATGGATGTTTCCCAAATAAGATCCCATCATAGGGACCACAAACCTTCCCGACTCATCATCATGACCGCAACACACACATTCAAACCTTGCAAACTCCCACTGTAGAGAAGAAAGCCTCTAGAAGAGTTGGCAAGAAAGGGTTGCCAAGCATAAAAAAGTAGCAGTCAGGAAACCATAAAATCTGCTCAGAGAAGACACAACTTCAATAGGTACACTACCACCCTGCCACACATAACCAGGTAAAAGCCACAAAATGCGTAGGTGATTGGCCTTTTCCATTGCCTCAATGAGACTGTGCGTGCCTCTTATGCAAAGCAAAAATCTTCGGTCAGGGCAACCTTTAGGATGCATTTTGCAGAACCAAACGACCCAAGAAGGGTAGGGGGAGTGAAGTAAATAGAAACCATAGGGGCCCAACAAAAGCCCACAGATAGAAAACCACTCACAGGATAAGGTGTGTCTAGTAACCCATAGTGACTAAAGTCCAAAGCACCAACAAACATACACATGCATACAATCCCAACCCCTTCATAGTAAAGAGAAGAAGATGCATCCCCACAGGATGCACAAAAAAACAAGTTGAGTGAAAGTCTGGGGGGGGGGGGTTGGGGAATGGTGATGTTGCTGTCCCAGTCCTAGATGGGGATGGTGGGGTGGTTAGCCTTGCTTCTCAAATTGTGGACTTCTCTGCTAATTCTTTGTCTTGGTAGAATGCAACTATGAAGATGGAGGAAGGATGGACAACTGTTAAAGGAAAGAAATTAAAGTCTACCAAACCTCCTTTTGATACAAGTTTACGGTCACACAAGGGTGGGCTTAAATGATTTTCCCGATTTCCCTTTTTTTTTGACTGCTACCCTCATCTCGGTTTCTTTCTTGTGGGGACGTTTGTTTGTTCCCTTTGGTGTGTTAGGTGTTGTTTCACAATAGTTTCTCTAGTCTCTTAACGTTCTATCTTTCAGTGTTTTGTTGTAAAAGGTTTCAGGTCC
>MU225019.1:383885-405701 GCA_018584345.1 Thuja plicata | reverse complement strand
TTAGACATTTTTGTCCTTTTCAAGCTTGCATCTACACCCAACAACTTTAATGACTCTTTTAATTCATCTTTAAGAAGTGTAATTGATAATAGTTGGGTTTTTTCAAGTGTATCAAGATTCTCAAATTGTGCAATTATTTCTGTAGACTTTTTATTCAATGCCCTCTTCGTAGTATTTATGGGTTGTTTAGCATAATCTCTCAATTTTTCCACATCCATTTTGATTAAATGATATATGCTTTTAAGATTAATTTTTCTCTTCAACTCTTGGGCTAGATTAACATTCTCATTTCTTGTTTGTACTTGGGCTACAAATAAAATAAAAAATTCTCTTAATAGGTCATCTTAAGGGGAAACACCCAAAATGCATAATTAACTACTAAGAGAGTAAATTGAAACAGTGGGGAGAGAGAGAGAGAGATGTGTACTTGTTTGGGATTATGAAGGTTGTACATGTTGAGCCTATTGACCTTGCGATGACCCTTCTCCAACTTCTAAAGGTTGGGCTTGTTCACCTTGTGATAACCCTTCTCCAGCTTCATAAGGTTGTGCTTCTTGAGAATTTCCTGCATACAGAGATATAATTAGGTCTTCTTTATCAAATTAGGTATTGCAATATCATGCTTACATGTTTCATTAAGAAAATTCATAATCATCAACTTAAAATATGGACAAAGAGAGAGATAAAGAGATATAGACATGTACCTTGTTTATTCTGATAATATCTTTCCTAAGCTTCTTCACATAGTCTGTGTTCAGTATCTTTTGAATAATGTCGTGCACTCTTATTTAGCCTTCTCTTTTTATTTACCATCACAAGTTGCAGAATTGTCTTCTTTTTCCAAATTGTGAGGTATTTTGCGACTTTCGAATTAACAAGATGACAAGAACATATATTTATTTATATGTAATCATTCTGAACCTGAAATGACACCAAAGAGGCCGACATAGGTTTCTATCAAAAGTCATCTTTGACTTTCGATAGAAACTGAACATTTTCTATCGAAAGTGCTTTGCTAAACGTTGGGGAAAAGCCAAATCATGAAACTACTTTCGATAGAAAGTAGTTTCGATCAAAACTAACTACTTTCGATCGAAACTACTTTCTATCGAAACTACTTTCTATTGAAACTACTTTCTATCGAAAGTAGTTTCTTTCAAAACCCCAAAAATTGATGCCATCTGCAAAGGCTAACAACAATATGCAGTTTTGATGGCTTCGAGGCTCAAGCATGGGGCTCAAATGGAAGAATAGGGACACCTCCTTTTGTATCACACAAGTACTCTGAATGAGCTTTCTAACAAATATAGATTTGACAAATTTTGAATTAATTAGGTCTATGTATTTTGACGTGCATCAGATGTAGGTTTTTTATCAAATATAAACTTCCAGGTTTGAAGTTCAATGAAAAATAGTAGAAAATATAATTTTCTTTTTGAAAAATAACAGTGCCCTCCGGTTTTGAGTCTTCTTTCTATCAAAAAAAAATTGAATTTTGATAAATACACAAGTTATCAGCTACGCAGTCAAGGTATGTCAAAATTACGGTTGACTCTACTTCAAACATTCATAAAATATGCAATAATTATGATAATGTAATCAAAACAATTGCATGCCCTCAGTATGGTTGTTACAAAACCAAATTCAAAAGAAGCACATTGATATCTATTTTAGAAATTTTTTTATGTTGTACGAAGTCATTGTACCTTTTTGAAAAAAACATTTTCAGCAACATAGCAGTTTTAGTGGGAGAAAAAAACCATTAAAATAAATTAAAAAAATATATTTAGAATCTAGACAAAAAATCCTAAAATACTCTAGTTTACTTCATCTTCCAATTTCAAACAGTTTAACGACAATATGCATCTGAATGTGAAAGTTTTTCTCAAAATGTAGACTTCAATGTCTGTTTAGGCAAAAAAGTGTAACCCACTATTGTGGTATCACCCATGATCTAGATGAAGAATCTCCTCCTATTTTTGATAGAGAACCTGTTGTGGTGCTAAGGGGTCCCAACTCTAGAAGGTCGTCTCAAGCCCTTAATGCTATTACCCAAAGTCAAGGTCCCGTTCTCATTAGAGGACCCAATTCAATCCAATCCAGTAAACCTAAGCAAGTGGCATCCAAGCCTGTCACCTTGAAACTGAATGTTAATCCTAAATCAAACTACAATATTGTTGATCAGTTACAAAGAACCCCCACTTAGATTTCAATCTTTGAGCTCTTAGAGTTGCCTCCAAGACATAAGCAAATCCTTGAGGATGCTTTGCGCACGACAAATGTCCCCAACAACTTAGATATTGATCAATTCCAGAATATGGTTAATCACATTTCTACCCCTCATTACCTTACATTTTTGGAAGATGATGATAAAGCTTTGAGCCATCTGCACAATCTTTCCCTTCATATTGAGGTCATCATCCATAGAACCTGTGATAGGCGCGTGTTGATAGATGAGGGTACTAGGATTAACATTTGTTCTTTTAGTCTTTTGAAAGAATTGGGTTATTCTGAAGAAGTTATAGATACCAGAAAAGAGGGTTACTATCAAAGCCTATGATGAGGCAAAAAGAATTTCCAAGGGGTTGGCCATCCTTCCTGTCAGGATTGGGCCTATTCAAAAGGATATTTTATTTCAAATAGTTGATGCTGGACCCCTTGCGTATAATATCTTACTTGGTAGACCATGGATTCATGACATGCAATCAGTGCCGTCTACCTACCATCAATGTGTTAATTTTCCCTACAATGGAATAGAGATTTGTATACCTGGGGATAACACTTTATCTGTCAATTCAATTTCAGCAGGGGCTCATGTTCCCCTCAATAGAGAAGCAGAAGATTTTGATGCAACCTTAGCTGAATGTAAAGACAAGCTTAAAATGATAGACCTTGGTATGGGGGGGTATCAACTCAACTCCCTCACAAAATTGCCAATTTTACCTCGGTCTTATGGCAAACATTCAAAAGAAAATAAACCTTCCTCTTTAGCTATGACTTTATTTGGCAAATTTGTAGAATCATTAGTACCTATTCAAAACGAGAAAGAGGAGACATTTGTTAGAGACTGGATCTATAGAGAAGAAAAATATATGCACAATGAGAACTTCTCTCCTTCTCCTAAGGCTTATGGAAGAGGGTATAACTTTGTAAAAAAGATGGGCTATCTGGGATATGGCCCTCTTAATCACAATTTGGATACTAGATCCGAACCTCTTGATCATGCTAAATTTGGACGCAAGTCTAAGAAACCAGTTGACCTAGGATTTGAAAATTGCAACAAGTGTACTAATCCTCTCTTTGAAAAGTTGGATAGTGACGATGAACCAAAGTATGAACCTAATTTGACAAATTAGAAAGATATGTGTGAAGATTGGGTCCCTTCCACTAATCTCCTTTGGGGAGATTCAGATATTTCAGTCACCCATGCATCAGTTGCAAGTTTAGAACAAGAATCATATATAGAGGATCCTTTGAGAGAGTGTCAAAGAAAGAATCTTGTTCATTTAATGGAAAGAGAAAGTGCTACTTTTGATGAAACTGGACCTTCTACATCGTGATGTCCCAAACCTTCATGGTGTAAGCATCCTAGTCACAATTTAGATACAAGTTCTAATGAGTATGAATGGGACTCTTTTTTAGAGCCCTGCATAGTTGATAGAGATATTGATGTTCACAATTTTAGTTCTCTACTTGAGGTAGCCAACGAGTCACGTGTAGGATTAGAGGTTTTGAACCCACGTGTTTCTGTAGTGGATGATTCTTCACTTGTTAGGATGAATCCTGATTTGGGTAGCTTAGAGGGATACTTGATGGAATCTGACTCTTCAGTCACCAACGATAATATCATTCATATTTATAGCCTTGAACCAGTCGTTGACTTGCCCCTTGTTCATCCTGACCTTATTGATTTGTCCCAATGCTACCAAGAACTTGAGATTTTAACATTCCAAAATGATTATGAGATAGCTTGTTACCTAAATGCTATTGAACATGTAGTCTCTTCCACCAGTGAACTGGCTACTAGTATGACAGAACCGGACATCAAGTACCTTAGTCACAAGATAAAAGAAAAGAAAATAAAAAGAGTAGGTGTCCTGATGGCGAAAACCACTATGTGGCGGTGTCAGAACTGAGAAAAGTAAAAAGAAATGACGTATCTAAGGGTGAAAACCTCTCTGAGGCACCTAAGGATGAGGTACTTGATTGTCTCCCTGGCTATTTTCAAGATTGATCTTCAGTGCTTATTGAGCCAACACAAGCAGTTAATTTGGGTATAGATGAGGCTCCACAAATAGTACACTTGGCTGAGTCATTGTCACCAATAGAAAAAGAAGGTTACACTAAGTTCCTACAACAAAAGAAGATCAATTTTGCATGGAATTATTCAGATATGCTAGGGTTGGACATTAATCTTATTATGCATCACTTATATATAGCTCCAAATGTCAAACCAGCTAAATAGAAATTGAGGAAGATGCATCCTCACATAGCTCTTCTAGTCAAAGATGAATTAGAAAAAATCCTTGGTGCAAAATTTATAAGAGCTATTGCCTATGCTGAATGGATATCAAACATTGTACCAGTTTCTAAACATGACAAATCCATTTGAGTTTGCACAGATTTTAGAGATCTCAATCAGGCATGCCCAAAGGATGACTTTCCACTTCCCAATATAGACATGATAGTGGATATGGCTGCGGGTTATGAGATTTATTCTTTGATGGATGGTTTTTATGGGTACAATAAAATGAAGATAGCTTCTAAAGGTCAAGAAAAGACTGCATTCACTTGTGCATGGCATACCTATTGTTGGAACGTTATGCCTTTTAGATTAAAGAATGCAGGAGCCACCTATCAACGAGCTATGACAACATTTTTTCATGACATGATGCATAAGAACATGTAAGATTATGTGGATGATACCTTGGCCAATTCTAAACAAAGAGATACATAATTAGATGATTTGGAAGTAATTCTAGATCACATGGAACAATTTCAACTAAGGTTAAATCCTAAAAAGTGTGCATTTGGAGTCATCTCTGGAAAACTACTTGGATTCATCATTTCAACAAAAGGAATAGAGGTGGACCCTGGAAAAGTTCAAGCAATCATAGATATGCCACCTCCTAAAAACATTAGTCAAATGAGGACTCTTCAAGGACGTCTTCAATCTATAAGGAGATTCATTTCACAATTGGAAGATAGAGCTCAATCTTTCAATAAGAACTCACACAAAGGAGTCAAATGTATTTGGAATGAGGATTGTCAAAAGAGCATAGATCAAATCAAGAAGTACTTGGAAAATACTCCTATTTTAATGCCTCCTATCCCAGGGAAACCACTTATTCTATACATTTCAGCGACATAATCTTCCTTGGGGGCATTACTAGCTCAAATTGATGAAAATGGGAAAGAAAGAGAAATATACTACATCGGCCGTACTCTTGTTTCATATGAGGTTAACTACACTAGCATTGAGAAATCTTGCCTTGCTGTTGTGTTTGCTTCCAAAAAGTTGTGACATTACATGCTTGCACACACTATACACCTCATAGAAAAAATAGATCCACTCAAATATTTGCTAAGTAAGGCTGCCCTCACAGGTAGACTTGCTAAATGGATGATGATACTTTTAGATTTTGACATAGAGTACATTGAGCGTAAAGCAATCAAAGGACAAGCCATAGCATATCAATTGGCTGATTTCCCATTACAAGATAATGCACCTATTCAAGTTGACTCCCTAGATGAGCACCTCATGTACATGACTGAAAGAACATGGAAGATGTTCTTTGATGGATCTTTTATGCAAAATGGTTCAGGAGTTGATGTGTTGTTTATTTCTCCTCATGGATACACAATCCCTAAGTCTTATAAATTATTGTTCCCATGTACAAACAACATTGCTGAGTATGAAGCTTTAACAAATGGACTTAAGATGGCCATAGAATGGAGAAACACAGAGTTACACATCTATGGGGATTCACAGCTAATAATCAACCAAGTTAATGATGAATATCAAACAAAACATGAGAAAATGGTACCTTACAAGAAAATGGTTGATTCCTTGAAATGCTACTTCACATTTATCATGTTTTAGCAAATACCTAGAGCATAAAATAAAGTAGCTGATGCTATGGCTACACTTGCTTCACTTCTTCAGCTAGATCAACATGAATCCAGATTTGAATTCCTAGTGGAAGAGCTACATCACCCTATATTTGACTCCCAAGAAAGCCATATTATTTGTACCCTTGTTGGCCATGAGTCATCTCGTTATGGTGCCATTTACTCGTATCTTTGTGATGGCATTATACCTGAAACCTTTAACCGATCTAAATACAGAAACCTTACCCAAAATGCCTCTCGCCATTCCCTTATCACTGGTGATTTGTATAGGTGGGGTCTAGATGGAACACTTCTTAGATGCTTAGAAAAGGAAGAATCTGACCAAGCGTTAGTTGACATTCACGAGGACATCTGTGGGGAACATTCCAATGGTCTTGCCATGGCCCGAAGGTTGCTCAGGGTGGGGTACTATTGGCCCATGATGCAGATTGATGCAGTAGCTTTTGCAAAGTCATGTGAAAAGTGTCCAAAACATGGTAACCTGATACATGATCCAGGAAGAGAGCTCATTCCTTCTATATCTCATTGGCTATTTTAGCGCTAGGCCTTTGACCTTGTTGGGTAGATTCATCCCAACTCATCAGGTGGACACAAGTTTATTATTACCACTACTGATTAATTCACTAAATGGGTAGAAGCTGTCCCACTTTTTGTTGCCTCAGGCAAGATAGTCTCTCTATTCATTTTGAACCATATCATCTGTCGATATGGAGTGCCTTCCGAGATTATCACTGAGAACTGAGGCCAGTTTAAAAATAAGGACCTTAAACAACTCTGTAAGAAATTCAAGATTAAACAACATTGGTCCTCCATTTACTTCCCGCAAGGAAATGGTCAAGCAGAGGCATCAAACAAGATCATTCTTAAAAATTTGCATAGAATAGTGTGTAAGAATGGTTGAGATTGGCATTTATAGATAAATCTGGCTTTGTGTGCCTATAGAATGAGTATTCATACTCCTAATGGGGCTACTAATTTTTCCCTTGCATATGGTGCTGAAGTAGTGTTACCTTTGGAGGTTGAGATTCCTTCACTTCAAGTTTCTCTCCATGGTTTAGTTACAGATGAAGACTATCGCACCATGAGACTTCAAGAGTTAGAACTTCTAGATGAAAAATGTCAAGCATCATTTGACCATATGAGGGTTTATCAAAAGTGCATGTCCAAAGCCTTCAACAAAAAGGTTCACCCTAGAGAATTCCAGGTGGGAGATCTTGTCCTACGTGAAAATCCTAAGAATCAACAAAATAGAGATCAAAAGGGCAAATTTGAGCCTAATTGGCTTGGACCTTATATCAGTACAACAACTTTTGGGACAGGTGCTTATTTACTATCTATAGAAAAGGGAGAGTAGCTCCCTGAGCCTACCAATGACTTGCACCTGAAGAAGTTCTATCCATGATGCCCATTCTGTCTGGGGGCATCCTATTGTACATATTTATTGGTCCTGAAAAAATTCAAAAAAATGATATATTGTCAAAAATGCTAAAAATTGGAAAATGTCCTAAAAAAATGATCATCTTGGTGAAAACCTAGCAATAGGCGCTTTGATGTATCTAAAAAAAAAATTATATATTCCAAAAAATAAAAAAATAAAAATAAAATTCAGAAAATTCAAAAAAATAGAAAAAGTGCCTTGGTAGCAAAAATTCAAAAAACTTATAAAGAGTCCTGAAAAAAAAAGAAGAAAAAAGAAGAAAAAATGAAAGATAAAAAATTGTAATAAAATCTAAGTGGTGAAAACCTAGAAACGGGCGCTACTTGAGGCCTTTGCACTCCTATTTCTTAGTGTGTGTCAGTGACACTTAGCCTTTCTCCATGATGCCTTGTCCTTGTTGCCTTGGTTTGGAATTGGTCTTTGTCTTTGTCTAGGGGGCATAACTGTGCTAGCTTTGGTCTCTTGGATGCGTTAGTGTTTAGGACATCCCACAAATGGTATTTTTCAACACCACACCAACTGTATTTTTCATTACAACCCCTGTCATCAAGTGTTTTTCAACACTTATCAGTTTGGTCTTACCCCATTTTGTCATGTGGTCTTGCCTGCTTGCAAGCATTTGATCCTTATCCTTGGAACTCAGTATCAGTTAAGACGCTTAAATTTTTAAACACAACACTTAATGCTTGAGCTATGCCATGATCTTTTCTTTGTGTGCTAACTGTTATTGATTTTCGTTGAGTGTCCTTGTCTAACAAATCTCTCCGTGATGCATAGCTAGAGGACTTGGGGCATGGAACATGTTTTTATTTTCTTCCTGCTTTATGCTTCACTATTTTTGCACAACCATTCTACTGGTCATCTTGGACTCTATGCCTTGATGCGAGCATGGTTTTGCTATATTAAATTGGGTAAGCTAACATCACAGTCATCTTTAACTTTATGTCTTTGATGCTTATGTTAGAATCTTTCCACATTCCAATCTGATATAAATTACATTCACATCTTCATGGTTGCGCTTGTGACTAGTGATGATTGTGTGATTTTTCGATGTTTGTTAATAATGGCCCAATGATGAGAATAAGTTCCTTAACATTCTCTAATGAATGATGAACACAAAGACCTATGTTACAGTTGCTCTATTGCAAGTACACCTTTGCATTTTCATGTAGCTTGCATTGTTAGACTTCATGTTAGTTTGCATTTTTAGGCTGCATTATGAGTTTGAGAGGGTTTCCTTCATCTTTCTTGTGGACTTTTAATCAACTGTGATCATGTTCTGATCTTCATTTCCTTATCTTCTTTCATGATCTCAATCAAAATTTTCTATCTTAAATAGTTGATTGATTTTGGGGCATTCTCTCTCTTAAGGTAAATTCTCTTTCTTCTCTCCATTTCTTTCCACCTCTTCCAAACTTCTATCTTCCATTCGCTTTCACCCCACTTCTTCTTCTTCTTCTTCTTCAACCTTGGGGCATAATCTTTCATGTTTGATGATCTACCTTTGTTCTGTGATCTTTATATCTTTCATCTTACATCAAGTACCTTATCTTTAGTTTGATTTGATCAAATTTATCAATTTTCCATTTCTCCTCTATCTCATTTCAATTTCGATCACGAGGGGGAAGTACCTATCAAAATTCAATCTTTGATTCAGCTTTATCAATCCTATCATTTGTTTCGCTTGTGGCAACCTTGCTTGAGATTCTTATCTCGGACATGTCAATTACTTATTTACAATGATGTTGACCTTGTATTTTTTGCATTCAGCTTATCTTTGTCCTGATGTCAATTGCTTATTTACAACGATGTTGATGTTTGTGTTGTTTTGTGATCCCAAATCGATCTCACACTTCAACTACATTCTTTGACTACATGTGTTCCTAGAATGATCACACATTAGTCAAAGAGGGGAAAATGTATGGACCCTAAAATAGTCGCCTAGATTGTGGGCCCCATTTATTATTTTATCAATTCCCGAATCAATGCTTTGGAAGATTTTTCAATTCAAATCAATTTCTTTGATCAAATCGTAATTAATTCAATTATTTCAATATTTCCTAAGGTTTGATCATTTTTATTTAATTAAAAGATTTAATCTCCCTTTTAATTAAATAAAATTCATCTTATTTAATTAAATTAAATTCCTCCCATTTAATTAAATAAAATTCTTCTAATTTATTTAATTAAAATAAAACCCCTCTTTTAATTAAATAAATAAAAATCCCCACGTAAAGCACTTTATTTGATGAAAAATGAAATAAATTAAATAAAATCCCCTTTTCTTCACATCCTCCTAAGTGGTGGTATTTTTGCCTCTTAATCATAGCCTTTTATTTTTGCCTCTTAATGTCAACTGTTCACTTTTTTTTAAAAGGAAACCTCTCCTTCTCATTCATGGATCATCTTTTTCATAGTATTGTTATGCTGCAGGTTTGGAGAGCGATTTTGGAGGAGAATTTGAGCACTCAAGCTTGGATATTGCAACTTCTCTCTTCTTGTCTTCTTCTTCTTGCATCCATGGCTATTCATGTAGATTAGATTCATGTTTACTTTCATAGATTAATCTTGCATTTGTATTTCGTTTCATAGAATAATCTTGCATTGTTATCATTTGGATTAATTTCCTTTCTTGCATTGCAATCATATAGAATATATTTCATTTTCATGTATTGAATATCTCATTTCATGGTGTACTTGCATGGGCACAACTAGGTCAATCTGAGGGCCTCCATTAGAAACCTTTGCACTCCACGACTAGAGAGCTATGAGTCGATATTTGAGGCCTCATTCTTGAACAACCTTGGATGGAATGACCCATAGAAGTGTGTCAACATTTTAGCACACATATATAACTTTAGATGTGACTAAGATAACAATCATGATATATGATAGAAATCAATTTACTAAAAGATTGTTAGATGACTGTGGAGGACATGAATATTTGACTGATAATATATGGTTCACTTTGCTAGTGTTTTCAAAAGATCTGTGTGCAAAATTAGAAATTTGCACACAATTGAATTTGGATTCAATGATAAAAATGGATATTGAAAGTGGTTTGATTTGATCTTTTGATGTCTAAATCACAATAAGGAATCAATAGTGATTAATAATTACGGGGATCATGTTCCCCTCAATTAGACCCTTAGGTGAATTGACTCAATAATGATCAACTGAGATGTAAAGCAAGTATAAAATATGCTCTTAGGATGATGATTTGATCATGATGTAATGACTTATATTTTTATAGTTGAATTTCAAATGCACTTAGTAGATTCCTACATATCCGTGGTCAAGCTTAGATGATTCAAATAAATTAAAATAAGTTTCTAAATACACCATCCGAGTGTGCAATTTAAAATAATTTTCCCTTTAGTGTGCTCACAATAATTGTAACATCATAAATTTCACCCCTACGTAATTTCTCGCTTACCTAGGCCCTATTTTAGCCTGTATGGAATCTCTTACTCATGTTTATCACCATAGCTCAACTTTGCATTAAAATTAGACACCTCCTTGGTTGTTTGGATTCTTGTTCCGAATTTCATCCTAAAATTGAGAGAGCAGGTTGCCTTAGGCAACCTGCTTCTGGGGAAAGTCACCTTGGGGAACCCGCTCCTCGATGTTCAACACCCAAACTCAAACTAATCAATGGTCAACTTGTTTGAGTGGGAATTTTAAGCCCGTGTCATCTTTCTCCAAAATTAACACCCCAAAATGCTAGGGAAAGGTATAAAAGCAATCTTTCATCCCTCATTGTCACATCCATCCATGATTCTCTTAAGCTCAAACATTTAAGCATCAAGCATTCAAGGTGTTTTTGTCCCAACAATTTCTTTAGATCTAGCATTGTGGCAAGCTTAATCATCATTCATGCAAGTAGACATTCATGATTTTTCTTTTAGGTCTAGTGGAGTCACATTATTGCATCAACACTTGTGATCACATTTAAAGAGAATTGCATCAACAAGGCATACACCATCTTATTTTCTTAAATATATCCTTTCCTACATATTAGCACACTTTCAATTATATTTCCATTTATTTCAATTTCATGGTCAAATTCCAAAACTAGGGTGTAACAAAAGAAATATGAATAAGGTGTGGGGATGATCCTATTTCCTATAGTTACACTTGAAGATGATCCACTAGGGTCACAGAGGTCCAAGTGCTGAATGGGTGCAATGATCCTTCGTTAATGTAAGGGGTATGAATGCAAAAGATAGAAAATGGAGTGAAGGATGCAAGATACGAGACAAAATAGTGAAGAAAATTGACTTTCAACAAACAGAGACTGACATAAATTAGACCTAGTGATACTCATTGACCTGTGATTTCAATTTGAGCAAAGTTGGAGGGACCAATTTGTGTAGCATGACTCTATCTAGGAACAAGTTTTGTGAGACAACTCTGCATAGGTGTTTTTGCCTATTTTGAGTCTTAGATTGTAGGTAAGCTGACGCAAGGAGGGGAAAGGAGATGGGGCCCAAGGCACTCCCAACTACCAAACCACCTTGCAGAACAAATGCAAAAGACAAACAACATAGTGAGAGAAGAAACAACATAGATCCTTTATATTAAATTGATCAAAATCATTAAATTCCAGGCTGTAAGGCCTTCCCACTTTCGGCCATATATTCAATGAATTACAATAAGATCTTCATACAACAAAGATCACAAACCTTCGATCTCAATATCTGAACATTTTCTTTCTTTCTCTAAGATTGCTACCTAAAGTGAGAACATAAAAAATAATATATACAAGAGTCCACCAAAGAGGTCGGTGCTCAAATCCATAAGAGAGGCCTAGATTTAGGTCCACACAGATCCCAATGAGAGATCCCAAATTAATTCAGCAACAGAAATTAAATGAAGAAGTCGGCCAAAGATCTAACTCCCAAAATAAGCATCTCAGACAGGAGATCACCAAAAATCAGTAACCATCGGTAAGAGCATAACTGAGAAACATAAGACCAAACCGAGTGATAGAGACAAGCATGATGTTGGATGATATCAGTTTTGGTTATTGATCATGCTATTGATATTCATGTTTTTTCAATGATGTCAACATATATTTCTATGGAGAAGACAGACTGACTACTTAACTGGAACGAGTGTACAAACATTGTACAGATGACTCAGAAGGATCAAAGTTGGATTTATGTAGGAGGCTATGTTCTAACCTTACTTGTAAGGTCACTTGAATTTATGTTACATTATGTGGATGTTACAGTTCATTTGGTGAAGACTTTTTTTCTGGACTGCAACTGTGATTCTAGATAGAGAAGGTCTCTATGTTTTGGGTATATCTTACTAAGGAAGATGTTTCAAAACTTGTGAGCTTACTGATGGAGAACCAACATATGATAGTGAAATGGGTTGAGTTATATTTCTATTTGGATACTGATGACATCAGCTGTGGTGTGTGTTCTAGAGAAGACCTATTTCCTGGCCGACTTCAGACTTGTAACATGTGGAAATTAATTATGAGAGTGGATTGTGGATCTAGAAATATTTGTGATGAATTGTAAATGTTGTATACTTGTTATAGGTACCGTGTGTATCTTAGCAAGGGCTTATGTAGTTATTTGTATGATGGGAAGCCTTAATTGGCTGACCTAGTTAATTATGTATTAGGAAAGATTAACTAGCCGACCTAATGGTTATTGTAAAGGGGTATATATGAGTTATCTTTTCATTTGTGAAAAGTGTGGTAGAGAAAGAGAAGAGTAGAGATTTGTGAAGATGCGAAGCTTGACTGCTGGATAGAGAGTAGTGTTGATACTTCATTGGGACTGAACAAGAAAAGATAGTTGCTACTAGACAGTTTACTGGATTGTGTATTTGCTGTATACACTTGATGCAGATTGTAAATCCTTGAGGGTGGATTTAACCTTCTTTGGGTAGCATGCCTTGGTAGTGGGCCTACGATTTCCTTTGACTCCTAATAGGGTCTATCTCCTAACAAGGACTGTGTACTGTAATATTTTAACAAGCTCCTAACATGGCTAATATCTTTTAACAGGGATACTATACTCTCAGTACATTATTTGTGGGTGTTAAGTCCCACCAGGGTTTTACCTTTAATAGGGTTTCCTTGAAAACAAATCTTGTGTTATGGTGTTTTCTATTACTGTGTTATTATTTACATTTGCTAATATGGTTGTTAAAGTTTAAAGTTAATAATCTATACTACAACTGATTCACCCCCCTCTCAATTGTCTTGTGGAGTGTTATTCCTAATAATTGGTATCAAAGCTACTGGTCCTCAAAGAGAAAGTTTAATAGCTTGAGGTGATCCTGAAGATGACTTACTATAGGAAGGATAGTGTGAAGTTTGATCTTGAAAATTTTGACAGTTGGTAGAACAAGATGAGAACACATATGATGTGTCTAGGACTTGACTACTAGATGATCACAAAGAAGAAATAAAAGTTAGCGACTGAGGATGAATTAGAGAAGGCCACTAAAGAAAAAAATAAGCTATTTTCATGTAATATGGTTGCAAGGGAATCTTTAATTAGCGCTCTATCAGAAGGAGAATTCACTAAAGTAAAGGACTTGGATTCTGCATACAAAATCTAGACAAGACTGGAAGCACTATAGGTTGGAGACAAATTTACAAAGCAAGCAAAGTTACAGAACTGGAAGAAAAAGATGGAATCATTAAAGATGAGAGAATATGAGAACATCAGAGCATATGCACAAAGAATTACTGAGGTGGTGACTGGTATTAGGAACTCTGGAGGAACTTACAGTGAAGAAGAAGTAATTGCAAAGATACTGAGATCTTTGACATCTGTATACAGAACCAAGGTTCAGGCTATAGAGGAGATCATACCTTTGACACCAAAATTCACCAAAGAGATTTTGATTAGAAAACTAACTAAATTTGAGGCCACAGAATTGGGAGACACTTTACCTAAAGTTGAGTCAGCATTCAAAGCAATCGTGTACAATAAAAAGAAGACCTTAGCTGGAAATGCAAGCACAAGAAGTAAAGATCTGAGAGAAGAACTTGGAGCCTATGCTGATGAATGGGAACATATATAGGAAGAAGAAAGGATGCTAGATGAAATTTTTGCACTGATTTCCAGAAGAGAAAAGAGAGGTAAGGGTAAGTTTGAAGGCAAATTACCTTTGAAATGTTTTTCATGTAATAAGATTGTCATTTTTGCATCTAGATGTCCTACAAGAATTCCAAAGAACAAACCTAAGTTTTTCAAGTCTAAGTTCTTAAAGGATAAGGAATGATATTATGCTAGTGAAGGAACATCTGATGATGAGGATGGAAACTTTGATGAAATTGGATTCATTTTTATTAAGATGATGAACCTATGCATGAGGAAAAAGCATTAATATCTCGAGTTGAAAAGAAATCTAAATGGGTCATTGATAGTGGTTGTTGACATCATATGACTAGAGATAAAAATAAATTTGTAATTTTGAAGAAGCATGATGGTGGTGTTGTTAGATTTGGTGATAGTACTCCTAAACTTATTATTGGGATTGGATCTATCTCATTGGATGGTAAGACTAACATTGACAATGTACTACTTGTTGATGGACTCAAGCATAATTTGTTGAGTGTTGGATAGCTAGTGGACAAGGGTTATCAACTGAACTTCATCAATGGGAAATGTTCTATCAAGAGTAAAAAAAGACACTTGATAGCATCTAGTACTAAATCCAGAGGTAATGTATTTGAACTAAACACATCTGAAGCTACTTGTTTTATTGCAAAAAATTATGACAGCTGGTTATGGCACAGAAGATTTTGTCATGTTAATTTTGACAACATTGTGAAGGCAAGTATGAAAAAAGAAGTAAGAGGTCTACCTAAAATTGCTAAGCCATCTAACACTATGTGTAGAGAATGTGTTATGGGAAAACAGACTAGAATCACTTTCAAGAGAAAAGCCTATTCAGAAAAAGGGAAGTTGGATTTGGTGCATACAGATCTGTGTGTCCCTACAAGAACAAGATCATACTATGGTGAAAGGTATTTTATACTCTTTGTTGATGACTTTTCTAGAATGATGTAGGTTACATATTTGAGAGAGAAATCTGAGGCATTTGAAAAAATTCAAGTTGTTCAAAGAAAAAGTTGAGAATGAATCTTGTTTAAAGATTAAATGTTTGAGATCAGACAGAGGAGGAGAATTTACATCAGAAATGTTTAACACATATTGTGAAGAAAATGGAATACATAGATAGACTCCAGCTCCTAGAACTCCACAACAGAATGAGATAGCAGAGCGAAGAAACAAAACTATATTAGATGCTGCTAGGACTACATTGCTGGAAGGAAATGCATCACATGTTCATTGGAGAGAAGCAGTTGGCACTGCTGTGTACACACTAAACAAAATTTAGATCATAGAAGGTAAAAATAAAACCCCTTATGAATTATGGTTTGATCATACACCTACTGTGAAATATTTTAGAATATTTGTTAGTAAATGCTATATCAAGAGAGATGATGAGATAGGCAAGTTTGATGCTAGAAGTGATGAAGGAATATTTCTTGGTTATTCTACTAAGAGTAAAGCATATAAATGTTTCAATCTAAGATTGAGAAAACTAATTGAAAGCACCAATGTGAGGATAGATGAGAAATTTCAAATTCAAGAAAGAATGTACAATTGTGGTTAGATAATAAAAATAAGAGAAGTTACTACTGAACCTGAAGAACCCTTGATGATTGAGTATAAGAATGAAGAAGAAGAATGGGTAGAAGCTACTGAGACATTGAAGACTCCAAGGTATGTCAAGAAAAACCATCCTGAAGATCAAATTATTGGTGATGCAAGCAAAGGCATGATGCCTAGATCTAAAATTAGAAGAGAGATCTATTTGATTTCTCAAGCTGAACCCAAAACTACTAATGAATCATGCAAAGATGAATCTTGGACTAAATCCATGGAAGAAGTAGTAGAGAAGATGAAGAAGAACAATACATGGGAGTTGGTTCCAAGACCTAAAAATAGGAATGTGATTGGAACTAAGTGGGTTTTCAGAAAAAAAATGGATGAGGAAGGCACAGTGGTAAGAAACAAGGCTAGGATGGTATGTAAAGGATGCTCACAACAAGAAGGCATAGACTATGAAGAAAAATTCATACCTATTGCTAGACTGGAAGCTGTGAGACTATTCCTTGCTTATGCTGCACATAAAGACTTCAAAGTGTATCAGATGGATGTGAAATCTACATTTTTGAATGGTGACCTAGAGGAAGAAGTATACATTGAGTAGCCTGATGGTTTTCCTTTGACAGATGATGAAAACATGGTTTTCAGACTGAAGAAGGTACTGTATGGACTGAAACAAGCACCAAGGGCATGGTATGCAAGACTGGATAAATATCTACTTCATCTTGGTTTCATAAAAGGTAATGCAGATAGTAATTTGTATTTAAGAACTGATGAAGATGGAATCCTAATTATAGAAGTTTTTGTTGATGATATCATTTTTGGAGGAAATGATAAAATGAGCAAGAAGTTTGCTAAAGAAATGGAGAATGAGTTTGAGATGTCAATGATTGGTGAGATGAAATTTTTCCTTAGTTTTCAAATTAGTCAGAGTAAAAATGGCATATTTATATCTTAGACCAAGTACCTTAAGAAAATGTTGAAGACATTTGGAATGGATGATTGTAAACATGTTGGTACACCAATGATAACAGGGAACAAACTAACTAAAAGTGATGAGACTCAAAGTGTTGGGAAGACTAAGTATAGATAAATGATTGGAGGTCTACAATATTTGACACACACTAGACCAGATATTACCAATGCAGTTAGAATTGTGGTTAGATATCAGGTAGATCCTAAAGAAACACACTTTGCTGCTATGAAAAGATTTTTCAGATATCTGAAAAGAACAAAAGAGTATGGATTATGGTATGAAAAATTTGATGATTTTACTTTGCAGGCTTTTACTGATGCTGATTGGGCAGGTAATGTGGATGAAAATAATAGCACAAGTGGTGGTGCATTTTTCCTTGGGAAGAGATTGGTTTCCCGGTTAAGCGAGAAGCAGAATTGCATTGATCAATCTACTGCTGAATTAGAATATGTAGCTGCTACAATTAATTGCACACAAGTTATTTGGATGAAACAAATGCTAGAAGATATTGAAATAATTTTCAAGGAGCTAGTGGTTATTCATTGTGATAACACAAGTATAGTAAACATGTCAAAGAATCCTATAATGCACTCAAAGACTAAACATATCTCTATCAAGTATCATTTCTTGAGGGAGAAGGTAGCTGCTAAGGAGATTAAACTAGAGTACATAAGCACAAAGGAACATATAGAAGATATATTTACTAAAACTTTTCCAAAAGATGATTTTGAATACCTCAGAGGCATGCTTGGGGTGATGGCCCCTCCCAGTGGTAATTAAAATGATGCATATATGCATCAGTCCAGTGGATCTCAGAGCCATATAATTCTCTAGACTTGATGTATGGATCTACTCCTTAGGGGGAGTGATCACAGGAGAACACTATGGAGCACATTTCGGTGATCTTGCACCTAATCGGACATGAAGATTTGAAAAATATACTAAAGAATACAGATGAGTTATGAAACCCTTTGCCATTGCTGCCAAAGGGGGAAGGAATCTATGAGAAAATCCCTACTATTTTGGGAAACTTATGTTGAGGATATTGAGAAGATTGTATTGAGAGAGAGTACTTTTGGCTTGATGCATATGGATTTTCCCATATATTTCCATCAATGCAAAAGGGGGAGATTGTTGGATGATATCAATTTGGCTACTAATCATGCTTTTGATATTCATTTTTTATCACTGATGTCAACATATATTTCTATGGAGAAGACATACTGACTACTTAACTAGAACGAGTGTACAGACACTATACAGATGAATCAAAAGGATCAAAGTTTGATTTATGTAGGAGGCTATGTTTTGAAATTACTCCTAAGGTCACTTGAATTTATGTTACATTATGTGGATGTTACAGCTCATTTGGTGAAGACTATTTTTCTAGTCTGCAGCTATGATTCTGGACAGAGAAGGTCTCTGTGTTTTGGGTATATCTTACTAAGAAAGATGTTTTAGAACTTGCAAGGTTATTGATGGAGAACTGACATATGATAGTGAAATGGGTTGATTTTTATTTCTATTTGGATACTGATGATGTCAGATGTGGCGTGTGTTCTAGAGAAGACCTATTTCCTAGCCGACTTCAGACTTGTAACATGTGGAAATTAATTATGAGAGCGGATTGCAGATCTCGAAATATTTGTGATGAATTGTAAATGTTGTATACTTGTTATAGGTACCATGTGTATCTTAGCAAGGGATTATGTAATTATTTATATGATGGGAATCCTTAATTGGCTGACCTAGTTAATTATGTATTAGGAAAGCTTAACTGGCCGACCTAATGGGTTATTGTAAAGGGGTATATATGAGTTATCTTTTCATTTGTGAAAAGTGTGGTAGAGAAAGAGAAGAGCAGAGATTTGTGAAGTTGTGAAGCTTGACTGCTGGATAGGGAGAAGTCTTGATACTTCATTGGGACTGATCAAGCAAAGATAGTTGCTACCAGACAGTTTACTGGATTGTGTATTTGCTGTATACACTTAATGTAGATTATAAATCCTTGAAGGTGGCTTTAACCTTCTTTGGGTAGTGTCCTTGGTAGTGAGCCTACTATTTACTTTGACTCCTAACATGGTCTATCTCCTAATAGGGATTGTGTACTATAATGTTGTAACAAGCTCCTCACAGGGCTAATATCTTTTAACAGGATACTATACTCTCAATACATTATTTGTGGGTGTTAATTCCCATCGGGGTTTTACCTTTAACAAGGTTTCCTCGACAAAAAATCTTGTGTTATGGTGTTGTATATTACTATTTTATTATTTACATTTGTTGATATGGTTGTTAAAGTTTAAATTTTAATAATCTATACTAAAACTAATTCACCCCCCCTCTCAGTTGTCTTGTGGACTATTTTTCCTAACACATGAATGGGAAATAGGAAACAAAACCTGAGTGTCAGAAGAGAAATCTGAGCAACAAGAAAATAAACAGGCATGCCCGAGCAACAGGACCCGAGCAAAAAAATTAAGCATTACCGAGCAACATAGCCCAAGTAGCAGAGTATTTCCCGAGCAGATTCTAAAAAAAGAAAAAAAAACATCTCTTTGGTTGAGCAGGATTGCCAATGACCCAAGATGCTCCTGCATCAGATACTTGGGGTTATAAGAAATGATTCCCTAAATCTTGTATCAGGTCCAACCTAAAATGAATCCAACTTAGATTGAGAAATCCAAGATGAGTCCTCAATCGGTCTGGTCTTCTACTTCACCAGATATTCCATGTATTCCTTTCCTCTTGTGCTTCTGCCAACTCTTTGTTTCAAAATCTTTTCAACTTCCTCTATCTGCTTCTTAGGATAATCACATGGTATTGTCACTTCTTCAATAGGTTCATGATATTCATACAAGTCAAAAATATTGAATATAGGTGATATATCAATGTCATCAGGTATTTCAACTTCATAAGCATTTCCACTGTCAAATCTTCTCAATATTTTGCAAGGACCAGATTTCTTCATCTTCAGTTTACCATATGTTCCAATAGGAAATCTGCCTATCTTCAGATGAACCATTACAACTTCACCAACTTCAAATGTTTTGTGTCTTCTTGACCTGTTTGCACTGTCTTTGTATTTCTTAATACTTTTCTCCAGCTTCTGTTTTACATCTTCATGCAATATCTTCATAAATTTTTCAAATTCTTCTGCTTCAACACTTCTTTTCTCTTCTCCAACAATATCTCTCAAGTTTGATATACATCTCGATTGCGTGCCATGAACAATCTCAAAAGGTTTCTTTCTAGTACTTCTATTCACTGAACTGTTGTATGCAAATTCTTCTTGTGCCAGCATCAAATCCCAATTGCTTGGCGTGTCTCCTGAAAGGAAACTAAGTGTGCGGAAAATAGTTTCCTATGCTAAACTCCTGAGGAGAGGATCATGCAAATTCAGATTTAACCCTTATAAATTACAGAATGTTAATACAATTAACTTAGATGTTGCTGCAATAACATGTATACATAGAAAAATGAGAATGACACAATGATTTACCCTGGGGAAAACCTTTTGGTAAAAAACCCCAGCACTCCAAAACCTGCACAATGTATTAATCAAAACTATTGCTGTTTACAATATACTTGCAATGCAAGTTCTTTTAGGAGATAATAGACACTTGAAGACAAATCTAGCAGCATAACAACATTCCAACAATACACTAAATTCTCACTATGCGACTTGCAACCCTAAAATGCTTATATCATGCGCTTCCCTTTTTAGCTGCCACATGTCTTTCATGTCTTCACCCGTCATCGAATCTTTCACAATTAGCTCTTACAAATATTAATGATCGTCATAGGAATCCATCATAACCATTTCAGTCATGATTACCTTACACATTGTTCAAAGTGTCAACATTTGGAAAATAACCTCTACCACAGAAGGGAATGCCTAGATCAACCTAGACCAAGTTTGATCATCCTTGTCATCTTCCAAGTGGAGTGAAAACACGTGTCCACTCAACTAAATGATAGAACGAATATCAAACTTAAATACATTATTTGTAAACAATGAATTATAAAACAAATAATATCAAATGTAATGAAATATACAAGGTTGAGACACCTTATTCCTAACATCTCCAACTAAGCATCTCAACAAATTATCCAAACTTTAGTTTACAACCTCTGTTTGTCCATCAGTCTGTGGATGAAATGTAGAACTAAACTTCAACTCCATTTCCAACTTCTTCCAAAGTGTTCTCCAATAATAGCTAACAACCTTACTGTCTCAGTCAGAGATGACACTCCTTGGTAACCCATGCAATCTGAAAATTTCCTTAAAGAAAAGATCTTCTATATGTACTGCATCTGATGTTTTCTTACATGGTATGAAATGTGTCATCTTAGAAAATATATTCACAACAGAAAATATAGAATCATTACCTCTTGCTATCCTCGTGATGAAGGGCGCTCCCCTTAATACCATAAACACATAACGGAAATAGAGAAGCAACAACAATTTGCAAGAACATAAAATGGACTTCTTATTATCTCCATAAATGTGGAATTACAAACTTTCAGAATTACAATATGCAAAGCCACATGGGCATTCCCCTTACAATATTCTGTAGGACAAAGCCTTGAATTATTACCCAGATCTACCCAGA
>MU225019.1:366030-383549 GCA_018584345.1 Thuja plicata | reverse complement strand
TCAATATCTTCAAAACTAGACCTGATCTAGCCATGAAACTTTACTGGCAGGTTGATATGACTGAGATGAACCTCCACATGCAAAATTAGAACATTCCAAGATCGTATGACCAACTTACTAAAAATAGCAAGTTTCCATAAATAGCAGCTCTGCACAAGGTAGCCCTTATAGAAAAGAAAACATAAATATTTTTGGGTGATGCAAGATTTCCCTTACACCCAGGATGCTCCTGCATCACCTCGGTAAGCCAAGAAAAAAATCCATGTAGATATCACTCCAAGGTTTCTCAGGAATAGTAATTGGTGTATACAAACCAGTATTCTGACTCACTCCCTTTGCAACTTGACAAACTCCACAAATTCTTACAAATTTTTGAACATCCTTATTCAACTGAGGCCAAAAATACCTCTCCTTCAGCAAACTCAATGTCTTATCAATGCCAAAGTGTCCATCCAATCCACTACTATGTTTCTCTTTTATCAAATTAGTTATCATTGATCCTCTTGGTATACATAATTGAATCCCTTTGAACAACATATCTTCCTGAATGAAATAGTCTTCATAATTACTTGATTGATTTGAATTAGGTGCTCTACACACTCTCCACTGCTCTAAAAATCAGGATCACTTTCATACAAATTCTTCATGTCATCAAAACCAAGAATTTCAATTCTCATTTCAGTCAACAAAGATCTTCTTCTACTCAATGCATCAACAACTCTATTAGAAACTTCACTCTTATGCTTAATCAAAAATGTAAAGCTCTGTAAATACTCTACCCATTTCATATGTCTCTGATTCAACTTATTTTGACTACCCAAATATTGTAAAGCCTTATGATCAGTATACAACACAAATTCATTTGGTATCAAATAATGTCTCCACTTCTTCATAGCTTGCATAATAGCATAGAACTCCTGATCATAGACACAATGTTTCCTTTTTGCATCATTCAACTTTTCACTAAAGAAAGCATCATGTTTACCTTCTTGAGTTAACACAGCTCCAATTGCACTTCCACTTGCATCACATTCAACTTGTAATACCTTATTGAAAATCAGGGAAGGCTAACACAGGTTATTCAACAACCTTCAACTTCAAAGCTTCAAAAATCTTATCAGCTCCATAAGTCCATTTGAATTCTCTTTTGTCTCCTCTCATTGTCTCAGTCATAGCATTACAAATGGAACTGGAATTTCTGATAAAATTCTTGTAAAGACTTGATAATCCACGAAATGATCTTACCTCAGCGACATTTTCAGGTGTAGGCCAACTCAATATAGCTTCTACCTTCTTTGGATCCATCTTCAAACCATCATCTAAAATCAAAAATCCAAAATACACAAGCTCTTCTTTCATAAAGGAACACTTCTTCAGATTTATTAGCAACTTTTCTTCTTTTAATCTTTGCAACACTTGCCTTATATGCATCAAATGCTCTTCTCTAGTCTTACCGAATATCATAATATCATCCAAATATATAATCACACATTTTTTCAAGAATTTCTTCAGAACTTCATTCATTAGTCTCATAAATGTACTCAGTGCATTAGTTAAACCAAAGGGCATAACCAACTACTCACTCAAACCTTCCTTTGTCTTGAAAGCAATCTTCCATTCATCTCCTTCTCTAATTCTGATATGATGATATCCACTTTTCAAATCAATTTTGGTAAAATATCTTTCTCCACTCAAACAATCCATTATGTCATCCATTCTTGGTATAGGAAACCTATATTTTACTGTGATTTTGTTAATTGATGTGGAATCAGTGCACATTCTCCATTCTCCATTCTTCTTAGATGCCAACAAAGTAGGTACTGCACATGGACTCAAACTTTCTCAGATCAAACCTTTGTTCAACAATTCATGAACTTGTTGGTTAAGCTCTTCATTTTCACTAGGTGTTAACTGATGTGGTGCTTTGTTCAGAAAACTAGCTCCAGGAATTAGATCCATACAATGACTGATATCTCTCATTGGTGGCAAACCATCATATACATTATATGAAATTATCTCCTTGTACTCAGTGAGTAACTTTCCAACTTCTACAGGAATGTCATCCTCTATATTCTTACTTGGTTTGTTCAGAATCAAAGCATAACATATATCATTCCTTTTCAAATCTTTAACAAACTGTCTACCTTCCATTAGACAAACTTTCATAGATGTACATATCTCACCAACAGATTCTTCAATCAAAGGAAATAAAAATTTCTTCTTACCATCAACCCAAATAGAATATCTATTCAATATTCCATCATGTATAGTATGTCTATCATATTGCGAAGGTCTACCTAACAAAATATGACAATAAACTATAGGCATAATATCGCACAACACCTTATCATAGTACTTTCCAATTTGTAGATTCACAAAACAATGTTAACTCACTATTAATGTATGATCATCCTTGATCCATGAGATCTGATAGGGTTTTAGATGCTTCATCCTCTCCAATTGCAAATTTGAAACTATTTCCTTAGATTCCAGATTCTCCAAGCTTCCACTGTCAACAATCACCTTCCAAACTTTGTTTGCAACTCTACATCTGGTCTTGAACAAACTTTTCCTGACAGGATCTTGCTTATCCTTCTCACTCCATAGTACCCTTTGAATCATGAAATTTCCTTCCTTTTCAGCTTCATTTGGTGACTCCTCTTGTACCAATGCATTTATGCTACTACTGCCTTTCTTGCTTGCATGTGTACATTCAAAAGATTTATGTCCTTCTTCACCACAATTATAACAAGTAACTTGGAATCCTTTTCTACTATAATCACCTCTGGAGTAATTACCTCTTCCTCAGTATGAATTTCCACCTTTCCATTCAATCTTTCCTTTGTCTTGAGATGTGTCTGAAACTGACTTGTCTGGTTTAGATCTACTATTTTCACCATGAGATCTACCTCTTCCTCTAGGAAATATACCACCTCTACCTCTTTGTCTTTGTTCATATCTTCTATTCAATTTTTCTTTAGCTTTTAGGGAAAATTGGTATTCCTCAATGCTTTCCATCTTGACCAAACTGATTTCATCCTATATAGAACTTCTCAAGTCATTCAAGTATCTTGATACTCTTTCCACTTCATCTTCAACATGTCTAGATCTAATGTCCAATCTGTAGAATTATTCAGTATAGTCTTTTACTGATATGTCTTTCTACTTCAAAATTTGCATTTTCCAGATTGGGTTAATCTGATAATCACAAGGTAGAAACTTTCCTTTCAATTTTTTTACCATCTTATCCCATACCTTGATTTTATCTTTACCTTTCTTCTTTAAATCCAATTGCAGATATTCCCACCATAGGGATGCATGACCTTTCAAATTTGTGTTTGCAATCTTCACCTTCTTATCCTTTTCCACATTCTCATATTCAAAGTACTTTTCCATCTCTGTTATCCAATCAATCAATTCATCAGAATCCAATTTTCCACTATACTCAGGAGGGTTAAACTGGGGTGTGGATTTCAAATTTTTCAAAGCTCGTAGGAATCTCTCTTCTTCCTGATTCATCCCAGGTGCAGGTGCAGCTTCACCTTGAACCTCTTCAATTTCATCATCAGTAACATCATCAAGATGTCTCCCTCTGTGTTAGGCTATCTCAACAACTTCCAATCTAGCAACCATCTATCTAAGCATATCAACTAGACTTGAATCTGCATTTCCTCTCCCACAAACCAACTTGAATCCCTTTGCAATTGTAGGTCATATTGCAATCTTCCACCCCACAACAATACCAACTAGGGTTAGAGTTTCAAGAAGGAACTTAGATCTCACCACACTTTGATACCACCTGATGCAAGGAGAGGCAAGGAGATGGGTCCCAAGGCACTCCCAACTACCAAACCACCTTGCAAAACCAATGTGGAAGCCAAACAACACAGTGAGAGAAGAAACAACATAGATCCTTTATATTAACTTGATCAAAATCATTACATGCTGGGATATAAGGCCTTCCCAGTTTTGGCCATATATTCAATGAATTACAATAAGATCCTCATACAAAAAAGATCATAGACCTTCGATCTCAATATCTAAAAATTTGCTTTCTTGCTCTAAGATTGCTACCTAAACTAAGAACATATAAAAGAATATATACAAGAGTCCACCAAAGAGGTCGACGCTCAAATCCATAAGAGAGGCCCAGATTTAGGTCCACATAGATCCAAATTAATTTAGCAATGAAAATTAAATGAAGAAGTCAGCCAAAGATCCAACTCCCAAAATAAGCATCTCGGGCAGGATATCATCGAAAATCAGTAACTGTCAATAAGAGCATAATCGAGCAACAAAAGACTAACCCAAGCATGACCGGGAAGCATGAAAAAAAATTTGAGTGTCATAAGAGAAACCTGAGAAATAGGAAAATAAATAGGCGTGCCCAAGAAACAAGACCCGAGTAGCAGAATTAAGCATTATCGAGCAACAAAGCTCAAGTAGCAGAGTATTTCACGAGCAGATTCTAAACAAAAACAAAACATCTTTTTGGTTTAGAAGGATTGCTAATGACCCAAGATGCTCCTGCATCATAAGCTATTTATAGTCTAGATTTGGCCATAGAATTGGCACCACCTACTCTTTCACACATAATAGAGAGAAATGATTGGGTTTTGTATCATTTTAAAATGGAAGCACTTCCATTTTGGTAGGTTTAGCACCCTCATTTAGTACACTTGCATATTAGATTTGCATTTAGGATGCATCTGTACTTGATTCTGCATCTCTAGGTGAAATAATATTTAGGATCCTGTGGATCCTCCTTAATTTACCTCTTTGTGGCTTTATTTTTAGGTAGAACATACGTACTGGCTCTCCTAATATTCATCATACCTCTGCTATGGCCTCTGTGCCTCTCCCCAGCACTTTGGTTTGTTTTCTCATCTTCCTAGGTCCTCGACTGACCTAGGAATCTTGCAGATTTCTTAAGGTGACCTGCCTGAAACCTTAGGTCAAGGTTGAGGTCGATTATGACCTAGGTCACAATGGAGGTGGACCTTGATCTAGGTCAAGGTCGAGGTCAATTTTGACCTCTGTTGGGTGTTGGTCCCCGCTTTCAAATCTGGAACATATTGGGGCCCTAAACTTAAAAATAGGTCCCTGGGTCTGGTGTGGAAGTGTGTTCTCCGATATTTGAATTAATACATCCCATCCTTGGTTGGTGATTGTAATTGGACCATAATTCAAGGAAAAATTTGAATTTGGGTCCCTTGCATTACCCTAGGAGGTCTATCTTGAGATCTCTATATAAGCACTCTCTTTTGCCTTCATTTGGACATGATGAAATTACAATTATGACATGATGATGATGCAAGAATGCAAGAAGATGATATAGAAGGACAAGATATGATGATTCCGTAATACATACAATAATTTTCATGGACAAGCTATTGTGGATCTTCATTGGAGTAAGAAAGAGTTCTTCCTTCCTTCTTTCTTCTTGGATCTACCATTTTCAACATTCAAGCATTCAAAAGATACCATCACAGGGTAGAAACTATGGATTGTGATTTTGGTAGGAATACTTTAGCCTTGGGGGCTTGGTATGCTTTCTTTATCATATTCAAATCTATGTATTTCTCTCTCATTTTGAACTCATGCTAGGGTTTCAATCTAAAGGATTAGATCTTGGCATTATACATTCAAAGCTCTTTCTAAGAGCAACACACACATATATTCTATTACATTCGGCTATTCATGGAGGTGGAAACCACAAAAATGGGGGTTTAACTAAGGCAAAACCCTATATAGCCACCCCAAAACCCCTTTTTTTTCCAGATATCTACAGTCGCTGTTTCAGGAGTTGCAGGTCAGAATCAACATTCTGTTCTGGGTCAGATTCAAAATTTTTGGGTTAGAATCAGACATTTTGGGTCAGATGTGACATTATTTTCTAGCTCAGAATCAACATTCTGTTATGGGTCAGAATTGGAGATTCTGGGTTAGAATCAAAAATTTTGGGTCAAAGGTGACATTCATTTTTGGGTCAAAATTAGAATTGAGTCAGATTCAGAAAATATTTTTGGGTTTTCTTTGTCTCTGTGTTTCTATTCCAGATCCGGTTGTAGATTTTACAGAAACTCAACACATGCATCAGAAAAGGGGTATTTCCAGATCTTCTATAATGTGAGGTATGTATTTTACTCCATTATTCTTTGCAAACATTTCCAATTTTACATTCCTTATCATTACAATTAAATGTAAATGGTTGAATATGGCATAGGGTCTCTTTTATATGCAAATCCCCATTGTTAAAAACCCTATTTAAAAGACCATCCAATTTTAACCCCTTACATTTTGGTGAACCTGTGATAGACAACTCTTTCTTTTTGGTGTTAGATTTATATTTTATGTGAGATCTTGCATGCATATAGAAGTAGATTTCTTTTATGCTCTTGCATTTATATTTGAAAAATATATAAAAATTACAACATTTCTTTAAAAACACAAAAAAATTTACATGCTTGTAATTTTACGTGTTCAACATGTATGACTTTTGTTTTGAATACTTTGATGAGGATTTTATTGCACAAGAGGATAGATCCCTTCATAAGGTACATGGAAATGAGCATGAAAATGGTTCGAATGAGATCTCCATTGATTCTATTCCTATTTCATCCTCCTCTACAACCTCTCCAATTGACCTTTACCATAGGGTGTGTGCATGGTTACCTTCATGTTCCACTATTTTCAACAATGATGCACCTAGAATGTTATATCCTAAACCTTTGATGATGGTAAAAGGATGTCCTCGAATAACTATTAAGGGAAAACCTAGAGATCCTTTGGAATTCTTTGATAACACGGATTCCATTTCACATGCTTATTGCACACAAAATAATCCTCAACCTACTATTCTATCTTCTCTACCTCCTTCTCAACCCGTGCTTCCTCAAGCACCTAGGTTACCTTCTTCCTTTAAGGAGTATGACTTAGTTGAGAAATTACACACTACTCCAGCTAAGATATCTTTATGGGAATTGCTTCAAACTTCTCTGACATATCATGAGGCTTTGAAAAAATATTTATCTACTCTTCCTTCTCCACCTCCTAACCAAGATAATATCAATTCATTTTTGGAGTTGTTAGTGAATAGATTTGTCTTCCAACAAAATACTTACAAATTAAACCTAACATGCCCAGACAAGAAGACTCAATCAACACTAATAGTTGGGTCACTTCGCGATTGGACAACGTAAGCCCCCTCTGAATGATTTCGGGTATAGATCCCTGTACAAGATTTGCAATGAATCTTTAATGACAATTTTACTGGTCAGCTTTTAACCCGAAAGCTTATAAAGGCTGCAGTATCATTCTTAGATGATACGCTATTAAACAATTGCAAAGAAATAAAAGCTGAATAATGAAGGAGAAGAAAAGCACAGTTTCTTCCCTGATTACATTTAAACAAAAACAAAGAATTAAACCACCAATAGGAATTAGTAGAAATATAAAAGAATCAAGATGCTATGAACCTAAACGCACATTATATAATAGATGAAATATTAACATAGAAAATTCATCTGTTCTTCTCAAATTACACAGATCTAAGAATAAATGCTACACTTTTCCTTTATCAAAATCCTACTACATAGGAAAAGATACAAAAATAAAGATTTCCCATAGCCACAAACTTGCTTTCCTTCAATTTCTGTCTAATTTCCCTCTATTAAAAATAGAAAATAATTCTTCCCTCCCCTGTGGTAGCACACAGACTCCCCCTGGAAAAAGCCAAACCCCTATATCTTCATTCCTAATCCTTTTAAAGGCTCCCCTGTTTCTCCTTTCTGGGCCTTTCGGTTTCAATAACTGATTCTTTTTAAAATCTTTAAAACTGTTCCCCTTTTTAGAAGAGTTCATATATATTTCTTGATTATGGGTTCCCTCATGTCTTAATATCATTATCATTATCATATGAATCTCTTTTAGATGATAGGTATATGCACCTAACACTTGGACATTTTTCAATTAAATAGCATCATGTATCGTGTTAAAGTGAAGCAATTCTCATGGGATCATCGCCACCTATCTTTACATTTGTCATGGTTAACTTTCTCATCTGCGTACATATAGGAAATGGTGGCATCACTTATCTTTGGTTGGGCTTTAAACACTTCTTAACCATGCCAGATATCTCTCACACTTCACGGTATCCTTGTCAGTGCTCTGAGTGTTCCGCACTTGCCTCCGGATGAAATGGAACTAGCAGTTTTACCCTTTATTCATCTCATCGGGTGCATCTAATTTGGTCTTCGCATCATTTTTTTTTGAATGGTAATTGGGCTTCAAATATTCACCATAGTAAGGTGCAAATGTATTGGAATGGAACTGGTTGAGCGCTTGAGTTTACCTTTGACACCACCTTTGAGACTGTACATTTTTCCCCCTATTTTCCTCAGGATTCATCTGAACTCCTTTTGTCTTGTCACTTTGTTTGAACATTTGTGGCCTTTACCATGCCAAACTACAATGTAATGGGACACTTGGCATTCACCATAACATAATAGATAGCAATGTGTATATGATATAGTTGACAGTGCTCAAGAACCTGGAGCAGTTAGCTGAGATCGACTGTGCAATGGGGTTTCATATCCTTTGTTTCATTTGACCTTTTTCATATCAATCCCACCATTGTGCTCGAATGGTATACAACATGCTGAACTGTGAGTGGGCTAGAGTTGAGCTTGGGTAATGATGTCATCAAAACTATTGTTCCTCATCGAGTCTATGAACCACGACTTCCTTGCATTCATGATCACACATCCACTATGTTTACCTTACTAGTAATCTCTGTCAATCAACATTTTGTTGAACGGTTTGTATTATTCTCATGCTGATCTTGAGGTACCATGGATTGGATTTTTGAAACTTCATAAGAAACCCGATCACCTTGGCGCTGATCTTCATCATAGTCATCATCAAGATCGGGCTCTTGACTATGAGCACCCGATTAATTGTGTTGTCAATGCTTTCAATTAGTGAAATTGTTGACAAAGACACATTTAATGTGTGAGCGCTTGCACTATGCTGCCCACCATCAAGACATCAACTCCTCTACACATCGGCATTTTGTCAAACATTGTGAAGTTGGACTCTAGGCATCAACAAGATTGTGATGTCAACTTTATAATAGTTAGGACTCGATGAGTGTATTCATAGTCTCAACCCCAAATGGGTGTTTGGAAAATGCTCTGGCAAAATGGATGGCTGAGCTCAGTGACACTACATACCCAATCTTTGCTTGAATGCAGATCTATTGATCCTCACACCTTTGTTCACATTTATCAATGATCCTTCAAGTGAGTTTATTGAAACATTTATAATGGTAATACTGACTCAATTTCTCCAAATATCCCCATTGAGCACACCTATGTTGGGTATGCAAAGAAATCCTTTCACTTATGACCCACACGGTCTCTCCACATTCTTATCTGAACCACTTCCTTTGGTTAGTGTTTATTTTTATAATCAGAAAAAAATCCGGCCAAATAAAGCTATGGATATCATTTAGGCTCGATACCAAGGGATGCCGAGATCATAGAAAGCGACAAAGGTTGATTGTGCCAGAATTTGAAATTTCCATGAGAGACACCAGTGATACTATCGAGTTTTTCATATCTAAATGTGAATGTATGCTCTTCTTTTTGGAATGCCAAGCTCGGTAATAGTCTTTGCATCAGGCGTCGGGTTAAATTTCTTGGAAACCCAAAACATTTGGTCACATCCCATTGAACCAAATATATGCATTTTATGATGAACCAACACTAGCTTAGTGTTAAAATTGAATGGTCTCTCATAGTTACCAATATAGACATAGATTTTGACTTCGTATTTCATCATACTTCAAACTGCTTCTGACACATGTTGGCATTAAAAATCTTCATTTGAAACACATGTAACACTATCGGGTTTTTCCATGTTCCATCTCTTTTCATGGATTTGGCTTCTCACTGTGTCTCGGCACATTCAAGATCCATCTGTCATATATTATGCAAATTTATACCTTAATCACCATGAGTTGTAAGGATCAACTGCATATGTGCTTTGGAGAAGCACAAACATCTTGCATGCTTGGATCAATGGACTGGAAACTAAGTCTCCGGAATCGGTTTTGCAACATTCTGAAACCATCTGAACACAACTGATGCATCATTTTGAACCAATGAACATGTTGAACCTTTCTCAAGAAGTACAAAGAGGTTCAAAACCACTTTGAACTACTTTTTACCAATTCAAAACAAATTGGGGCCTGCTGAACTCAAATATTAAAGTTGGATAGTTTGAGACCATCTGTACATTACCTTACAACATACAAATTTTCAATATCTTTCAACATAAATCGAGAAGGCCCAGGGAAATTAAGAGAAAACCATTAGGAGGACTGAATTTCCAAAGTTTAAAAAAAATGAGGGTTCAAGAATCGACTAATAGGAGTGCATGCATATTATGCCTTATGTACCTCCTATTGTGTTTACCAATGATGATTTACCTTCTGTCGAGGTGCAGAATCAATATGATGCTCTTATGGTTGCTATTTCTATTTATCAGAGTATCATTCATAGAACATTAATTGAAAATAGATCTGGGCTTAATGTTTGTAGCATGGATATGCTTAAGGAAATTAAGGCCAATGTTGCAACTATTCAACTGGATAATATCCCTATTCATGGATTTGATAATATCACAAAGAAAAATTTGGGCATTATTATGCTACCTATTAAGGTTGGTTCAGTTCTTCTCAATACACCTCTTCATGTTATGCATGGACCTCTCAATTATAACCTCATGTTAGGAAGACCTTGGTTACATACTATTCATGCAGTTCCTTCTACTCTTCATTGTGAGGTTAGGTTAATTTATAACAATTTGATGTATACACTACATGCAGATGATGCGTCGAATCCTTTCTTAAATGCGAGATATGCTAAGGTTTCTGAAATGATACAACCAAGTACGGAACTTGAGCAACCACCTGAAGTTAAAAAAACTAAAACTCCATCTTCTTCTTTGACTGGAGATGATTGGGGAACACTGGAATTTAATCCTTCTTTTATGGGAGAATATAAAGTTTCTTATTTAGAATTTATGAAACAACAAAGTGGGTTTGAAAAACAAGTTTTTACTCCTTCCCCACTTTTTGAGGAATTAAAAAGTAACTTTGTTGCTGGTTCACTTAAAGAAACAATTGAGACAATAAAACTAGATTGCTATGAAATTGTGACATATGCCACTCCTTTGACTCAATTTGATATGGACAATAGATATGGTTCTGGTTATCATCTACTCAAGAAATCAGGATTCAATGGGAAAGGATGTGGTAAATATGAACAAGGCATAAAAGTGCCCTTGGACAAGGAAGTTTATGATTATACTTATGGGTTAGGGTTCAATCCTTATAAACAACCATCGGATTTTCCTCTTAATGTCAATCACATCTGTGGTGGATATTTGAAGTTGGTTAATCCACTTCTCCTTGACATGGATCAAAAACCTAGTTTGGATATTTTTCCTGAGGATGAAGCCCTAGCAGATTTTTTAGGGGCTTATCAGGATCTACCTATGTTTCATCATAAAAGAAGAAAGCCCTATTGTCTGAATAATGAAGCCTATTTTGGAGAACTTGATGAACAAGATATTTCTCCTTTGCCAATGGATTCTCACATGAAAATTAATTTGTTAATAACTGAGACTATTGTTTTTCAAGTGGATGTGAATGACTCTGACAAGACAATAAATATTGGGAAATGTTTGAATCAAGATGAACATGATCAGTTGCTTTCCCTCTTTCTTGAATATAAGAATATATTTGCTTGGACATATTCGTATATGCCGGGTATAGATCCTAAGATTTTTACTCACAATATTGTTTTCAAACCTAATGCTAAACCTGTAAAATAGAAAATCCAAAAGATGAATCCAGGCATTGCCTTATTAGTTAAGGCCAAAATTGATAAATTATTAGGTGTTGGGTTCATTTTCTCTATTGATTACTTTGAATGGATTTCCAATATTGTCTCTATTTCTAAAGGAGATAATAAGATAAGGATGTGCACTAAATTTTTATATTTAAATAAGGCATCCTTAAAAGATGATTTCCTATTACCTAATATTGATATGATTGTGGATTCGATAGTGGGTCATGCTTTATTATCTTTATGGATGGTTTTTCAGGTTATAATCAAATCTTTATTTCTATTGAAGACCAATTTAAGACCACATTTATAACACCTTGGGGAACATTTTGTCAGGTCATGATGCCCTTTGGATTAATAAATGTAGGAGTAACTTATCAGTGCGCTATGACAATGATTTTTCATGATTACATTCATAAGATTCTGGAAGATTATGTGGATGATATCTTGGAAAAATCTATACAAAAAGAGGATCATTTTTTAATTTTACGACAAATATTTGAAAGAATTAGGAGTTATAATATGAGATTGAATCCTAAGAAATGTGCCTTTGGATTTAATTCTGGTAAATTATTAGGATTTATAATCTCTAAGCGAGGCATAGAGGTTGATACTGAAAAGATTGATGCTTTTGTTAACATGCCTCCTCCTAAGAATATTTCTCAATTACGCAGTTTACAAGGAAAAATACAAGCCATTCATCGCTTTGTTTCTAACTTAGTCGATAGAACTGTTCCTTTCACTTCCTTGCTTAGAAAAGATACCATTTGTTCTTGGAATAAGGAATGTAAACAATCCTTTGAGAAATTTAAGGAGTATCTTTCCAATCCTCCTATTTTCAATCCGCTCAATTTAATAAACCCTTTTATCTATATACTTCCGCTACTCTAAATGCCATGAGTGCATTGTTGGCTCAAAATGATAGTGAAGATAAGGAAAGAGTGGTGTACTACATTAGTCAAAATTTAATTGATTATGAAACACAATATACCAAATTGGACAGACAATGCTTGGCTTTAGTTTATGCTTGTTAAAAAATTAGGCATTACTTATTGAATGTGGAGGTCAATGTGATTGTTAAATTTGATCCTCTAAAACATCTTTTCTCAAAGATTGATCTCTCTGGTCGTCTGGCAAAGTGGGTGATGTTACTTACAAAATTCAATCTTAATTTCATTTCTCAAAATTCAATTAAAGGACAATATTTGAATAATTATTTAGTTGAAGCTCCTTATCCTCATATAGGAATTACCTCAATAGAATTCCCTGATGAGAGCATTCTAGCTATTAAGTAAGAGGATGTTTGGGAATTATATTTTGATGGTTCTAGATGTAAGACATGTTCTGGTGTTGGTATTATCTTGGTCCCTCCTACAAAGAAACTAATCCCTATGTCCTATAAATTGACCTTTCCTTGTACTAACAATATTATGGAATATGAAGCTCTTACAGCTGGCTTACGAGCAACTTCATCCCTTCATATTAAAAACTTGGAAATCTACAGGGATTTTCAATTGATTGTGGAACAAATCAAAGGAGGTTATCAGACTAAGAATGATAACATGATGCAATATAGAGATTTGGCTCTTGATATTCTTTCACAACTCTCTTCTTATATGATTCAGATTTAACCTAGGAAAGATAATCAACATGCAGACGCCATGGCAAGCACAACTTCTTTGTTTTGTCTCAAGAATATGTCGAAGACTTTCAATTTACTATACATACTCTTAAACACCCTAAAATTTCTAATAAGGTTACTTCTAATTGTTTTAACTTGTATTTGGATGAATGATATTCACATATCTTTCATTTTTTGAAAGATAGTACTTTTCCAGAATCAACAACAAGGAACATGCGTAATCGTATTAGGAAGCTTGCAACACGTAATATCATTTTGGGAGGTACTCTTTAAAAAAAATCTTACAATGGTTTGCTATTAAGATGTCTCGGTAGAACCAAAATTTTGATAACTTTAGTAGAAGCTCATTCTGGTTCTTGTGGGGGACATTTTGGTCAGAAGTCTTTAATTAATAAACTTCTTAGAATGGGATATTATTGGAAAATAATGGAACAAGATTATTTTATGTTTGTTGAGAAGTGTCCTCAGTGTCAGAAACATGGTAATTTAATTCATGCTCTTGCTCGTGAGCTTCATAATAAAGTTTCTCCATGGCCTTTTAGTATTTGGGGTTTTGATCTTATTGGAAAATTCTCACCAGCTTCTTCTCAAGGACATACATACATCTTGATAGATACATATTACTTTACGAAGTTGGTGGAAGCTATTCCTCTCCATTCTAATATCATGGATGTTATTTGTGATTTCATCCTTAATCATATTATAGCACAATTTGGTATTCCTTCAATGATAGTTTTGGATAATGACACTTCTTTCAAGAATAAAGAAGTCACAAAATTATTGGAGAAATATTGTATTCAACATATATTTTCTACTCCCTACTATCCTCAATCTAATGATCAAGTTGAATCATCGAATAAAGTTATTGAGAAAATCTTAAGGAAAATAATTAATAATCATGCAAAAGATTGACATCCCAACTTACCTATGCTTTATGGGCTTATAGGACTAGTGCTCGTACTACCACAGGTACTTATCCTTATAATCTCATCTATGGTACTGATGCTATTATGCCCTTAGAATTAGAAATACCTTCTTCACATGTTTCATTTCATGGGATAATAAAAAAAGATACTTTTCAGGAACAATGATTACAGGAATTAGAAATGTTGGATGAACAACGGATAAATGCTTTGGAACATATAAAGGCTTATCATAAATCACTTCAGAAACAACATAATCATAAGGTGATTGAACGGTCATTTTTTGGTAGGCGATTTAGTCTTGTATGAGAATCAAAGGAATGTGAATACTTTACCTAGTGAAAAAGGGAAGTTTAACCCTAATTGGCTTGGACCTTTTGTAGTAATTGAGGACATTGCTTCAGGTGCTTATAAGATTGCTGATATGAATGGTGTCCCTCTTAAGGAACCTATTAATATTATGCATCTCAAAATTTATTATCCCTAGTACATCATTCTATCTTTGTGTATTTATGTATTCCTTATAGAATAGTTATGTCTATTTAATAGGTTATATGATTTGAATACATTCATACGTGACTTTGTTCTTTCTTCTGTTAAGTTTTGTATTGCTGAAAAATACAGTAATCAATCACAGAACTAACTAGGCAAAGAAAATTTTTTCATATATAAATTCTATGAGTTTGATACATATATGAAACATGTGCCCTATCTATCAATCTCTGTCTCTACGCTCTGAGGGTCGATGAATCCCAACTCTTTTTGATCTATGATGTGAAGCTAAGGATCTTAGTATGGTAGTCCGTGTGCAGCTCCTCAACATGCTCATGTCATAGTTACATTATTGGGCTCTCTGTAGGTCAGCTATCAATTTCTCTTCTCTGTCTCTGCATAATCTTAGCTCTCACTGGATGCATGAAAAAACATCTGCATGTCTGCCGGGATCTCTGTGTCCAATGAGGGACTCTTGCTTGCTAGCTGACAATCTATAGGATATACATGTATCCTTCAGGACCTTAGATATAAAGCTCCTCCACTTTGCTACGATAGCTTTAGAATTCAAACATATTTATCTTTTAGTACTTTTTTTTCAAACATTCAGTTAAAATATCCAAATATAATGCATATTTCATACCTATATCTCCCTCTTGAGCATCACCAAAGGATCTAGATTATGGGGTCATGGAGTGACTACTCTCTCCACACTTTCTATGTATGGGTCTTGGTGGTGGTGTCTTTGTATGAGCGTAGGGAGGTCATCACAATCTCAGTGGCACAACATAGACAACACGCTCATCTACACCTGTACTATCACCTGGGGGCATCTCCTCTACTCTTTCCCCTGCTCCCCCTTCTCTAAACTCTGCTCTCTCCTCCACTCTCTCCTCCTCCATAGGATCTCCCTTGGAGATGGGCTCCTCCTCATCTCTCTGATCCTGATGACATGTAACTGATTAAATATTTGAAGATGTTAAGTTGATCACTAAAATGGAGAAAGATAATGCAAGACATTAAATCAGTTAATGGATTGTATTGTCATTGATGTCAAATTTATATAATCTAATCAGTTATAATCAAAGTGTCAAAGAATTCATAGAATTAGAGAGTTAAATATTATGCTTTCAATAATGCATAAAATAAAAGCATTCACTATGTTACTTCAAACATCGATAGCTAGTGGAACCCGACGGACAAAGATAACCGAATGTTAAGTCATTGTGATGCCCGAGCAAGAAAACCGACGAGTAGGATCAAAAGCATACCTAACAGCCAGAATCATAGTGTAGCCCAATGGACAGACAACCCCGATGGAGAAGCCCAATGAGAACTCAAGTGTTTCTCAAAGCTTTCAAAGAGTTAAAACACCAAAGTTAATTGGAGTTCAGAAACAACAAAATATCTAGCTGGCAGAGCTAAATATAGACTTAACTGGTACTTATCATTGTTTTCATCAACAAGATAAAGCTAGAGATAAGTAAAGGATTTAAATCTATTTTTTCCAGTTGGAAATAAGATTTTTATGAGATAAAATAGGGATTTTTTCTTTAAATCAGATTGGCTAAGATTACGGATCACGCTAAGATCAAGAAAATCAAGAACCTAGAAATGGTGATATCATGTCTATAAAGAGACAACTTAATTCATTATGAATTAAGGGGAGTGAATGAAAAAGAGGATTCAGGAGAGAAAATGATGAAGAAAAACTTCATACAGTCCTAATCAATCAAGCTGAGGAAATAGATAAAGATTTCTACAGACACCGAGCAACAGAGCATAGCATTCCAAGCAGTAGTAATTTGATAAGTATATTTGAAGGCATTCATCTTATAGGACTAAAGATAACTAGAGGCTTAATATTGTGTTACTAAATTTTTGGGTTGATTAATTGGAATACTTTTGAGGCCACTGATTCACCCCCCCTCTTAGTTATTACTAAAAATTGGTATTAGAGCTTGTGTACTTAGAAAGGGAGTTTAACAACTCAAGCAAAAGATCACAAGATGAACATACGAGATGTGCCCAAGTTGAATAAAGACAACTTTGCATCATGGAAAAGAAGAATAAGACTCCACCTATCAGGTATTAGTAATGATGTTACTCAACACCTTGATACTGAATATGTGTTGGCTACAAGACCTCACACTCTTGAGAAATTAAGATAAAAGTATGAGCATAATTGCATGATGATAGAACTTTCCTCATCACTCTCCGATGCTGAGTTTGAAGAAGTCAAAACCTACACCTCTGTAAAGCAAATGTGGGATAAGTTGAAGCTGGTACATGGAGGAAATGCTAATGTACTTGTAACCACCTAGATTTGGTCTGTTCTGACTATAGACCCTATTTGACGTAAGTGTGATCATACCCCCAATTATGTCATGACAATGTTACTTTGGCATAATTCATTTTTTTCAAATTTAATGTCCTAGGTGATTTTTATCACTGAATTATATTAACTATTATAGCCATACAATTCAAATCAATTCAAACCAATTAAATCAAATCAAATTCAAATATGGCTATAGTATTTAATTATAA
>MU225019.1:340543-365822 GCA_018584345.1 Thuja plicata | reverse complement strand
TCTAACCTATCCCAACCCATTCACCCCATGCTAATCTAATTCTAATCCTAAATCCATCCTAACCCACCTCCTAATGTTGTCACATTCTATTAAGGAATGATTAACAACTCCACCCACTTGAGAAAGTTAAGGAATCTCAAGATTCCTTCCCTCAAGTCCACTTTCTCAAGCCACCCTCTTACACCCTTCCCATGCTTCTTTGAGGTTCTCATTAATGCCTCATTAATGAAGATTCCTTAAGCCCATGTCTCTCCCATGCCTATTGAATGCCCAAGGCATTTATTTCTCTTACACACCATTAATGAGATTTTCAACTCATTAATGCATCTTGTCCCCCCTCTCTCTCCTCATTCTTCTATAAATAGAAGGCATTTTTCAGAGAAAATAAGCCTTCATCTAATATTGAAAATGCATTTTTATACTATTAGAATAGAGATAGACTCACATTTCATTTCATAGTTCATGTTGAGGCATTGTTATTATCTCCATTTTTAGAGCTAGAATGCATTGTTTAATGATTAAATAGTTTGTTTTAATTCAAATATTTCATGCTAAGTCATATATGTCACTGATAGTAGCATAGTCTGAGGGCTATTATGTTATTAACCACACTCTTCTTTGTTAGAAAGCAATAGGTTGATATTAGTTGGTTTTATATGCTCATCTAACCCCTTTTTAGCTATTGCAATGATCTATTGAAGTGTTGTATCTTTCTTAAATAGGTACAAAAATCACACACACATTTCTGGTGCCCACCATGGGGCTCAAAACAAGATTTGACCTCATTTTGACATCATTTTCCACTAGTTTGTCCCCAGTTTTCAGGTTTAGAGTCATTTCTGGTAACAAGGAATCACATCTGGGATACGCTGTTGCACCATAGAAAATGAGGCTCGCATCCAAGATTTCTCAGATCATTTTTGGTTTGAGATCGCATCTGGTAAAGATACTATCACATCTGGTGAAAGGGGTCACATCTGGTACAAGGTATCACATTCAGTTATTTTAGGCTCGCATCTAGTTATAAAATTTGCACACTTCGTTGGCCTAACCCTAACATCTTGACCAGTTGTGTTTTTGACATTTTTGCAGCCTAACAACCATTTGCAGATTGTTATTGAAGGTTTTTTGTGGGAGTTGAAATAAAGGATACTAAATTAGTTTTTCAGGTTGCTAACCCCCCCGTCTTGACCTCTATTTACATGCTTTCCATACTAATAACATTTTACAATCTACCACTAAACTGACTAGAGGACTATGCTATTTTCCTTTCTATGAAAATAAAAAACTCACATAGTTTATGGGTTGAAAAGAATTTGGGGATAACTGAACAAGAAAAATCTCATCATATAATCTCTTTTGGATCAGTAATTGAACAAAAACAAAGAACTTAATATTGTGGGCAAATTGAACAAGTTTCATTGTCTAATTTTGGATTAGAAATTGAACAAGATACTCATTAAATATTGCGGTTAAATGAAAAAGGCAAATCTATTTTCAAGCATCTTGTTTTCATTAAAATAGGAACATCTAAATCAGGCACAACATTGCTTGAGGGAATGAACTATTTTCTTGACTTTATTTTGGGAGAAAACAACATGGATTAGGAGAGTATGCTCTTCTTCTTTGGAAGAATCAGAAATCTAGACGTCTTACACTTGCCAATCCTTTGTATGCATATTTAATAGTAGAGGGCCTGTCGGTTGAGGAAAATATATCCCGAGAATGACCCAAGTGAGGACAAGTTTTATGCCAACCCTTCCAACTCACTATAAATAGTTGTTTCCTCATAGGCTAAAGCCTTGGAAGACGGAGCCAGTTTTGTACATGAAATTTTGACATCTTTCCTTGAACATGCTTGGGTATGTGTAGATCGGAGCTGCTTAAATATTGCTTGCAAGAATACACATATTCAGGTACTCATAGGGCTATACACCTCAATTTTTCCTTGTGCAATTCTATGGGGGACAGTTTCGAATGGATTGCCCAATAATAGACAACAATTTCAACTGAAATAATTCCTAATTCACCCTTGAAAGGGTGATAATATTTGTGCAAGAAAAAAAGTAATTGCCCCAAGACACTCATCATATTGTTCCCTCACTTGTTTTTTGAGTCTGATAATACAACATCATTACTGAAACCATTGCGTGCTTGGTGATGGCTGTATTCTGATTAGCATTTGAGTGTGTTCCTAAGCCAATGAGCAAAGATTTTCATCCTCCACCTAGAAAATAGGAAAAAGATGTGTGTCTTTTTCACCCTCCTAACAATGCAAATCTGTTTGACATGTTTGAAAAATCATTGAAAAGATAACATCTTCAAACAAATAACAAAATTCAATCCTAGATCAACACATGCATTTTTCACTCACCAATGGGTCTCAGAAATCAAACTGCAAGTGAGACAAGCTTCACGCACTTCCAAAACAAATTTTTTAAAATTGATTAAAACTGACAAAGACATCATAAAATTGCATCCTAGATTTCCCAAATTGCATGCAATATTTAGGCTCACATCTGGTATTCTAGATCCCATCTAGTCAACACATAGTCGCATCTAGTACATAAGCTCCCATCTAGGGTCATCCGTAGCTTGCATCTAGTATTTCTAGGATCGCATCTGGGAGCTCGCATCTAGGACAGTGGGCATTTGCAAGATAGCTTCTCAGAAAGTCTCAATTGATTTGGATACCATTTTGGCTCTTTAGTCTATCCTTGTTGTCTTTTTTAGTCTCCCTGTCATTATTTCAAAACACTTTTTTAGACATCTACCTTGCATGTCTTGTCAGTTTCTCATAATCTGTCTCAATACGTGTGGTCTATCTGCTTCTTACAAACACTTGGTTCCCAACTCACTATCAGGGTATTCTAACCCTCTGATGTTGGAATCATTTACTTCCACCAAAATTCAAATGATACTTCCACCTAGACACACTCACTTGAATGATTTGAGACTCTACCTAACACTCTTGGGAAACGTCGATGAAAGTTGAGACACAACTTCACGGTTAATACAAGACACAACTAGTACATGTCTAAAGGATCGAAAGTGCCTCCTAAAACACCACACTTTCAAGGGGAAACATCTTGTAGTTCCCTACTCAATCTAGACTCTCCACCAATGGATAGTGGCACTCATAGATGGAGTGAGGATTTTGAGGAACATAACAATGGAAAACACCAAAATCCCAAAGATATTGACGAGGAAGAAGAACCCATGTTCGACTGTCCTTTATTTCAGTTCTACAGTGAGAACAAAATCACTGAAGAAGAATATGAAAAACTCAAACAGAGCAAGAGATTCCATAAAATAATGGAAAAGATGATTGATGAGGATAAAGAGAAATACTTCCTCCATCTAGCCTCCATGGGTGTCAAATTACCTAAGGATTATGATGTGGAACAACTCAAAGAAAAGGAGGTACCAACTCCTATATCTATTCTTGCCAAACAACTAACATTGATGCAAACAGAGCTTACAAATCTCAAACAAGAGAAAGCTAAACCAAATTCACCATACTCTTTGGACTCCATTTTTCCATTCCCCTTTGATAAGAGTATTACTATGATCCCATTTCCTCCTAATATGGAAAGACCAAAGTATGACAAGTACATAGGAGAAACTGACCCACACGATCATATAAGGTGATGACATTAATTTTTCTATTAGTACACTTAGTGAAAAACATTGATAGAGATCATAGGTACAAGCATTACCGGTGGACTACAAGTATTACCAGTAGATAGTGAGCATACCCAACATAACACAAAGGTCACGAGAAAATGCTAAGTATGGAATTGACTGATAAAAGCTACAAACCAACAAGAGTAGGTAACTCATATGTTTGGGACTATAACACATGGGTAAACTGCACAACATGTGGAAGGTATGGTCATATTGCTACCAACTGTATGAGAAAGTGGACCAGAAGGTCAAGAGGTTGGACCAATCCAGGTATGGCATGTTTGAATTTTCATAAGGTTGGACATGTGATAAAATATTCAAAGATCGACAGACAGACACAAGTACACATCCCAATGGAAATACCATTGATGACATCAAGAGAATGAGAAACAAGATGTGAGTAAAAACCACAAACACTGAAGGTGCTAGAACAAGCAATGCAAATGGTGACACCTCATCCAATGGATCTGGTGACATCACTATGTCTAACTAAATTGCACAAGTAAGTATGGAACTGCATTATGAAAAGTTTTATTATGCATCGGTTCCATTACACATAGTTCATATTGTAATATAAGCATGAATAAAGATGCAAAATATTGTTGTTTGCTCAAAAATTGAAAAGCAACCATCAATTATTGGGCACAATTTGCATTGGTGAACGTTCACACATAGAAAAGTGAGCACTAATTATCAGAATGCATCAATCATTACACAAGCTAAGTGTAAACTGACGAATAATGGTGAACATTGAATCAACAAAAGTTGTCTTCGCAACCTGACCAAAAATCATCGGTGAAGTCTACAAAGCCGCTAGCAACCTTGATGCTTTTCACAGACACCAAAGATGTTATGAATATCTCTACCGACAAAATCAGTCTTCATATACCAATGAGTTGGTAAGCATTAATGACAAACTTAGGCCTTAAAAAGGTTATAAAAGCCCGATGGGTAAACTCATTTTCACACCCACGATTTTCGAGCAGAGTAGAGCAGAGCAATTTTAGAGAAATTTGGAGAGAAACCTAGCAAAAATCAATTTGACACGAAGCATTCACATTCACAGGCAATCATAGAGAATCCATAAGTAATCACACTCACCGACCACACTATTTTATTTGTGAAAAGCCCTAAATTTCTGCAAACAAGATGACATCGACTTCTAGAGTTGAGAAAATTAAGGAAGATAAGAAGAAATCCTTCAAGCTTGTCAGCAATGGCTTGTGTGCTGAACCTAAATACAAGCTACACCCTAAAATAGCTTCACAACCTGATGATTCTAGAGCATTCTCTAGAATCCCACCTAGGGTTTTACTGGTAGAGGACATAAGGTCCTATATTCACTACAAGATCTCAGAAATAGGAGATCTAGACCTAGATAATGCCTATAGGGCACTATGTGATGATGCTAGAAAGCTCAAAGAAGAGCATAAACATTTGGAAGTAAAGGGAATCACAAATGCACTGCATTTTCCCAAGGTCTTCAAAATAGAATGGATAAAAATTGTTCTTAGCAGAGTTCACAACAAGACTCTATGGCTAAACAACCCAAAGACAATAACAAAGGATTTTATTCATTCCATCATAGGTTATCCTAGAACTAATAAACCACAGGCTCACAAGCACCCATCTCTGGCAGAAGTGGAAAAAATGACTGGTGCTAAATCAGATAAAAGAGCACTAAATGTCAACACCATTACCGATGTAGAGCTGAAGTTTGGAGCATGTGTTGTTGGATATTAGATCTTCCAAGCAAGCTGAATGAATAGCATATCAAGTACAAATATGAGCACAACATACAAAATCATCAAACAGGGAAAGAATATGGATCTTGCAAAGATCCTGTTACATCAATTAGAGGAGAACATGTACACAATAAGGTCTTCGAGGAAAAACCCTTGTAAGTTTGGTTCTCTCATAATATGCATATTCTTTTACTTTGAAGAATACTTTCCTTCTATAGGAAAAGTTATATGGGACACAAGCAGATCCATAACCATTCAGATAGGTGAATTCATAGAATCACTAGGAATAGATTTTGATAATGTTATGCATGAGTATTTCAAAACCATTAAGGAAATGTTGCAAGCCAGAACAAGAATTCCTGAAAATCTGATAGAGGAACATTGGGAAGACATATGTTTCATGGTAGATACTGATTTCACGTACATCCAATTAGTAGTACCTAGGAAATCATGGCTATCAAAGTTAGAATATGAAATCAAAGCAAGATTAGCAAATGAGTGCATTAAGGCACTATTAAATGAACCAGTGGACAACAAGCAACTAAGATTTGGTACCTATGAAGAGGCCAAATAGAAGATTAAAACAAATCTTGTTGTCAAGAAGGCTGTAAAATAGTAAAAAAGAATGGTGAAGAATTTGAAAAAGAACTTGAATATATCTTCTGAAGGAGAAGACGAAAGAGAAGGTGAAGAGGAACAAGAGGGTAAGGAGGAAATCACCGAGGACTAGCTACCCATCAGTGATACAACAGAGAAAAATGAATTAGAGGAAGAGAAGTCTAATTCACCACCTCCTCCTCCACCAAAGAAGTCAAGAACAAGGAGTTAAACAACAAAGGATGCAACTCCTTCTCCCATGGTAAAAGGAAAGGTGTATAAGAGGAAACCTGATACACCAAAGGCAAAACAACTAGTTAGGGAACCTACCAAAAGGAGGAAATTTGTTTATACAAATGAGGATTTAGAGGACTCAGCTATGGATGAACCTGACACTACAAAACAAGCAAATAAAGCAGCAAAGGTTACATCACCCACTGAAGACATTGATGAAATATGTAAGTACATTTCTGAAGCACCATCTCTTGGACTTCCTAAGATTAGGAAATGGTTAAGATGGGATTCTATAGAATAGAATAAGATTGAAGATGCACTTATAGCTAAAATGTGTAGACACTATTATATCCCACTACAATTCACTACACGTGATGTACCAAAAGAACTATTGATTAGAATATTTTCTAGATTCACTTTTGCACTCCATGAGGAGAAAAAGATAAGAGAAAGAGTACTGGTTTCTCTTATGCCTCCTTAATCAAAAAGAGAATAAATCAATGAGATCATGGAGAAATATGTGAAAAGTTTCTCACCCAAAATGAGAGCTTATAAATTTCTTGAAGAGAAGCTTATAGAGCTAGAACAAGAAACGCATGATACATGGAGCAAGATACTCAATCCTGCCGAGGAGAGAAGTTATGAGAATGAAAATATCACCCAAAGAAATAATTCAATAGTTGAGTTAGAAAGTGAAGAAGTACAGATAACTAGCCAAAAATAGATCAATATTATAGATGAAGAATGGCCTAAAAATAGTGAAGAAAATCAGGTACCAGCAAGTCCAATTCACATCATTTTAGAGGATGAAGAAGTTACCAAAGAAGAGTTAACCATAAAAGGTAACTTAGATGATGAAATAAATGATGAATCATGGGTAGACAACATTGTCAATACCACTATAGGACAAGACCCTGCAGCAAAAGTTCAAAAAGATGAAGACATAAATATTGCAAAGGGCAATACCGACGGACATGATACAACTATTGACACTGCAACAGTCAATACACCTACAAACATGAATATATTAATAGATGCTATTGATATTCAGTCAAGTTAGGAAAAATCATCTAAGAAAGATGATAATATACCAAAGGATATGGATACTAATGAAAACAAATATGTATCCAACACTCAAAAGTATACATATATAGAAATGAAGGATGCAATTGACAATCAACAAGAAGTGTCAAATGAACAGAACAAAGAAGATGATAATAAAATAGAGGATACACTGAGAAAGGGTGAAGAAAAATATAAAAGTGAAGGAGTCAAGCAGGATGAAGGTATAAAACTTAAAGAAGATACATCTATTGATACACATAAGGAAAATGAGGAGACGTCTTCACCAAACCAGGTGGTGGACTTAGAACAGATACACAAGGATGCCTCATCTTCTCGACCCTCACCTACTAAATCTGCCCAATCTCAAGCTTTATAGATGGTAGTACATCAATCTGCCACCCAGCCAAAGAAGAAGAAGAAGAAAATAGTAAAGAAAGACATCTTGGCTATTACACTGGATGAAGTAATAGAAGTTCCAAACTGAGATATTACCACTTTAGATAGTGATAAACTTCAAGAGTTTGGAGTGCTATGTCAAAGGAAAGCCATTCAAAAGAAAATGATACAGGAACATAGGGAAACAATGGCACTTGACAAGGCAAGAGACATTCTCCAACAACTTGTTCCTAAGGTAAAAATTGAAGAAACTACTACAGTTAAGGAACAAATTTCCGTTCTTACTGATGCAATCACATAGCAGAATATAGATGTAGAACAAGCTATGGAAGAACAAGAAGAAAAGAAGTATCAATACAAGTTAATTGATAAAATCAGCTAAGAAGTGGCATTGAACAAGGTAAAGCTCTCTAAACTAATTGATCAATTAGAGCCAATGATTGTTGAAGCAATTACCTTAGTTCAAAAGATGTGCACACTTGAAAATTTTACAAAGGAAAATAGTAACAAGTTAGCAGAGATAGATTCTACTGTCATATCAAATGCACAAAGTCTAACCTCAAATGTAGATAGTATCAAGGCACATCATGACAAGGTCATTGAGGCTAACAAGCTAAGGCAAGAAATATGGGATGTTGAAACACAACTAAGAGGTGAAATTATAGAACTATAGACACACATTCTACCTAATCTTACCATTTTATAGCAACATATTTCTGAAGCAAGAAACCTGATTGCAACCCTAGAGATGTCTATAGTAGATAATATCTATGATATACATGTAAGGATATCACTGGAGCACATGGCTCTAGAAACGCTAAAGGATAAATGGGAAAAGATGATGGAGGAGATCAAGTCCTCACATTACCAACCTTTTGACAAGCTGTAAGTACCTTTGCCTTTAGAATTAAAAAAGGAGGAATAGAAAGGAAATGTATATTGTATGTACAGAAGGAACAAATATATAAAGATAGTTATGTACAATATATATCAAAAAAGGGGAAAAGAAAAGTACATAATGATATGCATATATACTTACACTTATTAGCATATACATAGGGGGGGTCATTCAAATGACTAAGGAAGGAGTATACATAGGTGTACATACTAATACACTCAGTTTGTTGCACATATAATGTTTTTGATACTAATATCAAAGGGGGAGATTGATGACATTAATTTTTCCATTAGTACACTTAGTGAAAAACATTGATAGAGATCATCGGTACAAGCATTACCGGTGTACTACAAGAATTACCGGTAGACAGTGAGGATACCCGACAGAACACAAAGGTCACAAGAAAATACTAAGTATGGAATTGACTGACAAACACTAAAAAGTGTTGAACCGATGAAGTGAACAAGACATCACCGACGGGTCAATAACATAACATTGAGATCATCACCGACAACATAGTTTTGAGAACAAAACTGACAGAGTAGAAAAGGCATACCTGATGACTAGTTCAAGAAAGGAACACTGATGACAAAGAAAACCAATTGTCAGAACTGACAGTCAGTTAGAGAGCCCGCAAATAGTGGATTTGAAATTTACACGTTAGATAAAGCATTGTAATTCTATTTATAGAGTTTTAATTTGTTTTAAATCATAACTTGTGGGTCAAGCAAGCTTTATGTAAATGTTTTAAAGCATCCTAATGGATCTAAAACATATCTAACTAAAGATCAAGGTCAAGTTGTAAACCTTGGATCTAGAGTTAACTTGCGAAGCGTGAATCAAGAATTGAGCCAATCTAGTATAAATAGATGTTCAAATCAATTGTGAGTTATGAATTCATTGTTGTTGATAGCCACGCTGAGCATCTAAGGAGAAGAAGGCAAAATTCATGCAAAGTTTAGAAATAGATCATATGAGTTGTCAAGAACACACAAAGGCTATCAACGAGCAGACAAAGGTATTATTCAATCATGGAAGGATGATTAATCATACATAAGAAGCTTTATTGGATCTGTTATCAACAATTAGAGATTGCATACATCATCAAAATCAAAGACTTATGTAGTTGCATTCTAACAAGTGCATCACATCTAAAACCCTTTTGTAGAAGGTGGACTTAACCATTCTTTACAAATCTCTTAACATAGTGCACACTTAACAGTGTTGCTAAAGCTTCAAATGAAATATATCTTAACAGTTCTCCACTATAATACTCTTAACAGGGTAGGTCATCAAAAGTGACCAATTGTAAGCCTTAACTGACCCCTTCTTATCTGCAGTTTGTGAAGTCTTGTGGGTAACAATCCCCACCGTAGTTTTTACTTCCTAACATTAGTTTTCTGCAATATCATATCTTGTGTCATGTATTATCTATTATCATGAATGTTTCTTTTATGATTACATACTAAAGAAATTATGATGTGATCGCATATACATAAAGAAAGAGGAATAGTTAGATAAGATAATTTACAAACTGATTATTAAGGGTTAATGGGCTAACCAAGAAAAGTTTTAGAGGTACTGATTCACCCCTCCCCTCTCAGTACATCATTCCAATATAATTCCAACATAAGGGAATTCTGTGCTTTGAGCATAGAATACATGCATGAACCTACATACCTCATGCAACTATTTCTGAGAAGTCTAGGAGGTAATGCCATGGAGTGGTTCTCAAAGCTGAACCCTAAGGTCAAAACATTTGAGGAGCTAATTCAACGCTTTATCCAGCATTACTCCTATAACATACAACATGATGTGACCATGATGGATATGTGTAATACTAAACAAAATACTGGTGAATCATTTACACACTTCCTACAAAGATGGAGGAAGATCTTTGCACGATATTCACAGGCCATTCCTGAATCAGAGAAGATGGAAATCTTTGTTAATAACCTAGTTCCTAAATTGAACTACACATTACAAATGCAAGACTCATTGAGCTTTGACAAAATGATTAAGAGTGCCCTCCGTATTGAGGAAGTCATGGTCAAAAGGGGGGAGATCACCCTTCAAAATGAAAAAAAACCAACAACTCCAACTCCAAGCCTAAATGGTGGAAGCAAAACAATAATGTTGTCAAAGATAGAGTAGTTGATGCCTCTAACATTAACCCTAAACCTGAGGTGCTCAATCTGACTATTAGAATGCATGCAAGCAAAGACACCAAGGTCATGATCCCCATACACAAAAAAACCAATGATAATGGTAAAGGATGATCATGGACTTCAAAACCTCAAAGAACATTTACTCCTTTGGGAGAACCCCTTGAGACCATTTTGAAGATTCTATTGGATAACAAATTTCTCACAATTCCTGACTCCAAACTATGGGAACCAACAGTTAAACCAAGGTGGTGGGATGATAATTCCTACTGTGTCTTTCACAAGAAAAAAGGACACAAGAATAATAATTGCCTTAAACTTAAACATGTCATTCAAGACCTCATTGAAGGTGGTAAGATCAAATTGGACGGACACACTACCAATGAGGATCATACAACATTCAATAAACTATTTCCTAATTACAACAAAGGAGAAAAATCTAAAGGGAAGAGTAATAAAGTGAACTACACCTATTCCAATAATGACAATGTGATCAATATGCTAGACATTAAGACTGAATCAATTAATGTGGTCACATTCAAAGGTGTTTCATTCCTCTCAAATTCTGTAACATGGAGTGAAGCATAGGTCATGATCAAAGGACCCCCAAAACCAGCGTCAATGTCCAAGGTTCCTATCATTACTATTCCTAAACCAACAACAAAGCACGTAGTTACTATTCCTGGAGAAAAGTGTGACTTGGTAGACCAATTGCAACGAACCTCTACTAAAATTTCCATTTTTGTGTTGCTCAAGATATCCACAGTACATAGGGAAATCCTAGAACAAGCTCTACATGCTGCTAACATCCCAAAGGATATTGATATAGACAAATTCCAAGTGATGGTCAATCACATCTCAGTGCCACATTACCTCTCCTCTGAAGAGGATGATAAGTCATTGACACATCCACATAATCAACCCCTCCATATCAAATTCCTTATTTATAAATCCTATGTTAGACACATGTTGATAGATGGAGGTGCATGATTGAATATTTGTACACTTAATCTGATCAAGAAACTAGGTCTTTCAGAATAGACCATTGACTCTAGAAGAAAAATAACTATCAAAGCTTATGATGAGGAAGAAAGATCCTCCAAAGGTCTTATTATTCTAACTATCAGAGTCAGACCAATTGAGAGGAATGTCATATGTTAAGTTCTAGATCTACCCCTATCCTACAATATACTATTGGGAAGACCACAGATTCATGAAATGCAAGCTGTACCATCCACTTACCACCAGTGTATAAAGTTCCCACATAATGGAGTGGAAGTGATGATTCCTACAAATGCTAACTATACTTGTAATAATATCAAAGTAGGTAGTATGATCCCACATAATAAAGAGGCTATGGATACAACCACTCCTGAAACTACCAAGGACATGGTTATGAAGAGTTTTGGAAAAACCTTAAAACTTGAAGAAATAGGTATGGGAGAGTACAAGATGGACCTGACTCCATCATTGACAGACCTTCCAGTATCACAAAGATCCTATGGAAAACCTTCCTCAACATTTACACCTACTGCATCCAAGGAGCTAGAAGTACATAAAGCAACTGGCATGGTAAAGGCATCCAAATCTTCTTTAGATAACACATAAGAATAGGTAGTCTTGGATTGGCTTTACAAAGGAGAACCGGTGGAAGTTGAGGTCAAACATGTAGAGATATCCCCTGAAAAGTATGGAAAGGGATATGATTTCCTCAAACAAATGGGATACAAAGGAAAGGGGCCTCTAAATGACATAGGAAGATGGCTTATTAAGCCTATACCCATGGAGTTCTAGAATACTAGAGATAAAACTGGACTGGGTTTGAATACTAAAACTGCTAAACCTACTTCAAAAGACAGTCCAACCTTAGACAAAGGAAGTGATGAAATAGATGAACTAGAGTAGTGATCCTATGAAAGATTATTACATGTTGGCATAGAGAATCCCAACTATCAAGGACAATTCTATGTACCCAGCTTTGAGGTACCACAAGATCTTCACACCCCTTTGTTAGCACAACCTCCCATTCAAGAGGTAGGAGACTCCATAACAGATGGTTCAGAGATGCCATTGATAGAAACAACTATGACAAGAACACCCTGATGATAGGATTTACATCCTAACCGGGGAAATTGGTCATGGTTTCACATGTCCTTGATCTACCACACTTTGATCCACAGGTAGCTAACCGGGTACATCAAATAACTATTGCTAAATACTTAAATAGATCCAATGATGAGGTCACTAACTCTCATGATTATGAATGGGATGAGCTATCTGTCACCACTAAAGATATTGGAATAGATACAATTCACATGTTTGCAACTTCCTCAGCTCCTCGTGAATAGTCTAACACTACTCCCAATGACACTGATAATCTTGAAGTAGAAGAAGAGTTCCTTCCCCCAATCATTGATGAAGAGACCGATGTTCTCATAAGTTTAGAAGAATTTCAGAGGCTACAAGAAAGAAGCCTCCTTTTATGGAGAGATGATGATGAGATTTCTACTGATGAGTCACTAGAGTTTGATCCACCTATGACCAAAAATGATCCTTTTTATGATGATCTAACTCTTATTGATCTAAACATTGAAGAAATTAACTTATTGGGACATGTCATGTCAGTTAATGGTCTTGATACTAACGTGATGCTATCCTTCCCAGAGTCTGATTCCTTGTCTTTGATACACCCAGACCTCATTGATTGGACTACCATAGATCCTACACCTATCCTTGAATTTTCCAATGACTGTACCCTAGCTTGCTATCTCAATGCTTGTGAACCTTACCCTTCTTCCACCAATGTGAGGAGCATGAACATGTCACATGAGGATATCAGGTTTCTCAGCCAAAAACTGAAAAATAAAATGAAAAAGAGGAGTGATGGTGAAAACCACTTTGTGGCAGTATCAGATCTTAAAATAGTAAAGAGGAAAGATGCATCTAATGGTGCAAACCTCTTAGAGGTGCCAAAATATGGGATTATTGATATCCTCCCCGAGCACTTTCAAGAAAGGTCTTCTGTGCTGATTGAACCAACACAACCAGTAAATTTAAGCACTATTGGAAATCCTGAAATAGTCCACCTTGCACAATATTTTTTAGAAGAAGAGAAGACACAATTTATAGAGTTCATAAGGGAAAAGAAGATCAAATTTTCATGGTCTTATATGGATATGCCTATACTAGATCCTAATCTAACCATGCACCACTTATCTATAGCTCCCGAGATCAAGCCCGTGAAACAAAAACTTAGAAAGATGCATCCTCATGTTGCATTATTGGTAAAAGTAGAGCTAGAGAAATTGTTGAAAGCCGGATTTATCAGGGTCATTTCCTATGAAGGATGGATCTCCAATGTGGTCCCCATGTCTAAATCTGATATATCTATTAGGATTTCTATGGACTTTAGAGACTTAAACAAAGCATGTCCAAAAGATGATGTCCCACTACCTAACATTGACATGATCATAGACCTCACAACAGGCTACCAAATGTATTCATTAATGGATGGATTCTCAGGATATAATCAAACCAAAATTGCTCCTGAGGATCAAGAGAAAACTACATTCACATGCACATGGGGCACCTTTTTCTGGAACATCATGCCATTTGGGTTAAAGAATGTAGGCACAACATATCAACGAGTGGTGAATATTATATTCCATGACATGATGCATAAAAAAATGGAAGATTATGTAGATGATACCTTGGCTAAATACAAAGAAAGACATACTCACATTGATGACTTAAGAAAGATATTGGATCGTATAGAGTAGTTCCAACTCAGGCTCAACCGAAAGAAGTGTACCTTTGGGGTCCAATCAAGGAAGCTCCTAGGGTTCATTGTCTCAGCAAAAGGAATTGAGGTAGATCCTGCTAAAGTTAAAGCTATACTAGAGATGGCTCCTTCATGCAACATCAGTCAAATGAGGACACTACAAGGGAGACTCTAGTAAATCAGGAGATTCATGTACCAACTTGCTGATAAAGCACAACCCTTTACCAAACTACTACACAAAGGGGTCACTTTCAAATGGGATGAACAGTTTGAAGCCAACTTTAGAGAATTGAAAGGATACCTGGCTACTCCTATTCTTATGGCGCCTATTCATGGGAAGCCATTACTCCTGTACATTTCAGCTATAGCTACATCCTTAGGAGTATTGCTAGCACAGGAGGATGAAACAAAAAATAAAGATCTATCTACTATATTAGTAGAACACTAGTCGCCTATGAGCTCAATTACAAAATTATTGAGAAAGCATGCTTAGCAATTGTCTTTGTATCACAAAAATTGAGACACTACATGCTGTCACATACAATAAGGCTCATTGCTAAGATAGATCCTTTAAAATATCTCCTAAGAAGAACAACATTAGCAGGACGTTTGGCAAAATGGGTCCTGATTCTAAGTGAGTTTGACATTGAATACATAGAAAGGAGAGCTATTAAAGGACAGGTCCTTGCAGATCAATTGGCTGATTCACCACTCCAGGATGATGAACCTTTAAAGATTGAATTCCCTGATGAAATAATCATGCATCTAACTAAGTATCCATGGAAGATGTAATTTGATGGTTCATTCACTCAACAAGGCTTTGGGGCAGGAGTTATCTTTATAACTCCTCAAGGCTATAAGATACCAAAGTCTTACAAACTGATGTTTCTATGCACGAACAACATTTTTGAATATGAAGCATTAGTAAATGGACTCAAGCTTGCCATGGAATGGAAGATTGTAGATTTACATGTGTATGGTGACTCCCAGCTCATCATTAATCAAGTTAATGGAGACTACCAAACAAAAGATGAAAAATTGACACCTTACAAGCAACTGGTTGATGACCTAAAGAAATACTTTGTCTTCATCATATTCTAGCAAGTACCCATAACATAAAATAAGGCTGTAGATGCCATGGCCACATTTGTGTCCATGTTACAATTGGAAGAAAATCAATTCCACTATGACTTCTTGGTGGAAGAACTCTCCTATCTTGCCTTTGATACCCCTGAATACCAAGTAATATGTGCTTCAAACACCCTAAACCAATCCCGATATGCCAATATCCTTTTCTATCTCACTGACCAAACCATTCCTGCTAATCTATCTAGAAATGAGAAGAGAGCCCTGATTAGGACAACATCACATTATTTCCTCATAACTAATAACTTATATCAACGAGGTCTTGACTGTATAGTTCTTAGGTGTTTAGAACTCGAAGAGTCCAATCTTGCACTAAAGGAAGTCCACGAAGGTGTATGTGGATCACACTCGAATGACTTTTCATTAGCTAAGAAATTTCTTAGAGTAGGCTATTACTGGCCTACGATGGAAAAATATGCTATTCAATTCTTGAAAACATGTCATAAATTCCAGACACATGGAAATCTCATCCATGCTCTTACCAGAGAACTTATACCTTTCATAACACATTGGCCACTTCAGCAATGGGCCTTTGACTTGGTTGGACAAATATATCCCAATTCTTCAAGTGGACACAAATTCATCATTATGGCCACTGAGTATTTAACAAAGTGGGTTGAGGCCATGCCGCTAATCAAAGCCACTAGAAAATAGGTGGCTATGTTCATTATGAACTACATTATTTGTAGATACGGGATACCCTCTTAAATTGTAATAGATAATGGAGGCCAATTTAAAAATCAAGACATTGATGACCTTTGTGAATAGTTCCATATCACTCAACATTGATCCTCAATCTATTACCCTCAAGGTAATGGACAAGCTGAGGCATCCAATAAAAATATTCTAAAAATCCTACACAGAACTGTGAGTAAGTCTGGCAAAGACTAGCATCTACAATTGAATCTAGGATTATGGGCCTACAAAACAAGCATCAAAACACCAACTAGAGCCACTCCATTTTCCCTAGTCTATGGAATTGAGGCAGTACTACCTATTGAGGTTGAAATCACATCTTTGCAGATATCTTTACAAGATCTCGTTACTGATGAGCAGTACCGCATTGATAGGGTGAATTCTTTGGACCTACTAGATGAGTGCAAAAAACAAGCGGTCAACCATCTGAAGGTATACCAAGCACACATATCCAAAGGGTATAACAAAAAGCTCAAACCATGAAAATTTGAAGTGGGGGATCTCATCCTAAAAGAGAAGCCTAAGAACCAGCCCAACAGAGAGAAGAAAGGAATGTTTGAACCTAACTGGATAGGACCTTGTGTTATCACTACTACTTTTGGGATTGGATCCTATCAGTTAGCTACAGCTGAGGGAGATGTTCTTGTAGATCCTATCAATACTCTACATTTGAAGCGGTTTTATGCTTGATGCTCAGCTAGCAGATCCTATACAAAAAAAAGTTTTCAGAAAATACCAAAAACATTCAGAAAATTGATCCTGAAGAAATCCAAAAAAAATGGAAAAAGTCCTGAAGAAAGGGTATCCTTGGTGAAAATATGGTAAGTAGGTGCCTTAATACTACAAAAACATTAAAAAAAAATAAAAAATAACAAAAAAATTAAAAAAGAGAAAAGTGCCTTGATGAGCACCTGGTAAAACAGGCATCTTGGTAGCAAAAAGAAAGAAAAGATCTTGCCAAGTGGTGAAAACCTGGCAATCAGGCATCACTTGTGTTCTATACTCTATCTATCAAAGCATCAATGATACTAAGCATTCACAATTTCACCTGGGATAAAATGCTAACTTTGTTTCCTTACAACTATCTTATCCTTGCTTGGGATCTGTCTATCTTTTTTGGTTCTAGGGAACAAGTCATTTTGCACTAGGGGCATCTTTGCCAGTCTGATAGGTTGCATCTGCTAATTCTTCATAGGATGGTTTGTCTTGTGATATGATGCTTTTTGATACTTTCACTACCACTATCATGTTCATGAACAAGGTGAAACAAACATTGCACTAACATGACCGGTGTTCCTAAGACCTACATTAGATTCCGAACAGCAACAAGATTGTATACAGGAAAATTGATGCCATATTTTCTTGAATTCCAAACTTTTTGATTGATGAATATATACTATGCTTGAAAAATAAATCAATAGTATTACTTAAACACAGTTTGGTCTTGGATTGATCATAACTCTTTTATGTCCCGATGATGTTTAACTAGGGGCATCTAAGAAGTTATGAATTTTTATTGATTCTCAATTGATGTTGTTATACCTTCCGAGTTACTCCATGACATTTGCGCAAAGACAAAGAGTCGCAAGGATAGGGGGCATAATGTTTTCTTGTTTTTCTACGTATGATGATTGTTCCAAGTAATCTTATAAATTTCACCTAACTTGGATGTTTATGGTGAGATCTCCCATCATGAGTGGATAGTCACATATATCTCAATCTTTGTTGTGTAAACTACAGTGAGGTTGAAACAATTTCCTTGTCGATTTTATGATTTAGATTCTCACTAAGGTATACAGAGCATAATGTACCCAAGGATATGAATTTTCAAGGTCACTGCGGGTTCAATATCTTGCTTTAGATAGATTCTGATATAATAAAAGGAAAGTGACTATTTTGTTATCCTGGCTTCTATGCCTTGATGCCTAAGTCTATGTCTGACATTCCAATAAATATAGTATTCATATTGTCATAATATCAGTGGGTATTAGTGATGGTTGTACTATCAGGTGGTATCCATTCTAAAAAGCACCCAATTATGATAAAAATGTTGCAATATTTGCTAATCAGTGACAAGTCCTAAGAGTCTGCATATAGCTGCATTTAAAGGTTGTATGATGAATTTTGAAGGAAATAAAAACATTTGGGAATTTGTGCTCAAAAGTGATTTCTATCTTTCTTCTTCTAAAAACCAAGTTAATTAAATCCATCCATGTTACTGATATATATATCATTGCACATCTATAGTATACATTTTGCATTCATTAAACATAATCAGCAAAAAAAAAACAAAAACAAAGCATTCATGTATTGCATTTTTACTTTTACATCCTAAAAGTGCATCCATACATTCTACATTGCATACAAAAACTCAAAAACATACATTTTCATATTCACATAATATCATTTGAAACATATTTATATCAGTGATAACTCAACACATACATAAATTGATGTCATCATCTAAAAATCTAACTCATCAAGAGACCAAGATATCATCACATGTGCAAATAACTCTATCAAAGCAAAGAGACAATCATAAGACATATCAGGATCAACAACTACATATAGGTGTGTCTGAATATGGTACAAATCAAACAAAATATGGAATGAAGAGTATCAATATATCAAGGAGTCAGAATGAATTAGATATATATATGTGTCATGTACAAAAGAGGATCTCAGCAGGATCCAGATATACAATATAAACTCAGATATACAAGAAGATACAAACTATCTCAGCTTTAGCTTCCCCCCTCTCCCTAATTTGGAGGAGGAGGAGGAGGAGGTACAAATGGAGGTGGAGGAGGCATGAACCCCTTTTACTCTTGGGCCAACCATGAAAATGATACCACTCTCTGCCCCTCCGACACTGACGCACGATAAAGAGCATAGTATTATGCAGCCCTCTGTCCCTGATGTGTGGTTGTGCAGGCTTGTATGTCTCTCTCTGCTCGAAGTCTCTACATCTGCTTATCCCTATCTACAAGTAAGTCATCTGATATGGAAAGCCTAGACTCTACTGCTATGGCTCTCACCTCTAGAGATGTGATATGTGCCCTCAGCTTCTCTCTCTCTTGCTCACACTATGAAAGAGCATCACCATCTCTACTAGATCCCCTGCCTGAATCCTGTCTAGATGGCCTATCCTATGATCTATCCTATCCTCTGTATGGCTATCTCTACTACGGCTGCCTTTGCCTCTACTGGTCTCCTGTCAATAATGGCCTTGGGTCCATCCTAGGGGCATCAAATCTGAAGTGGGTACGTCAACCATCTCTACTACCACTAGCACCACCTGTGTGGCCACCCATGACACCACCACCCCTATCATATCCACCATTGTCCCCATCATCTAGAGGAGGATGCCTACCATCTCTACCTCCATCCCTACTGGTATCCCTACCTCCATGTGTGCTGGTGCCCCTATCCCTCTGAGATCCTCCTCTCCCTGTGATAGGACGGTCCTTTGGATCATAATCTAATGGCTCATTTATGTTAGGAATAATCTCCTCAGGCACTGTAAAATGAGAAAATAAATGTTGGAGCATCTCTACTGTGTACCCATCTAAGCACTCAGCATCTGCAAGATTTAGGTGGAGATCCCAATCTACACCAACCATGTCTTTGATCTCCTGATGAGCGGTCTCATATACCAACTAGGATCCCCATAACCATGTCTCATCTCAGATCTGGGTATAAATGGTAATGTCCTGTGTCCTTCCTTAAACTTGGCCATACTGTCTCATGACTCAGGTATGAACAAATTTCTCTACAATGTATCTCATCCTCCTAATAAGGTATCTAATCTGAAATAAATAAGGAACCTATCAAGCATCTAAGGTCCACTCCTCATAATCTAAATATGGTTACCAAACGACCTTTGTTATATCATCAAAAAGTTGGTGCCAGTACTTGACCTTGCCTAGATGGGGCTGATGAAGAAGTCTTGCATACATATATACATAGGCCTGCTCAGGTGCTCTTTATCTATCAACAATCAGTCATGTAATAGGGATGTGCTCCTAGGCCTAGATCTGAAGAATCAAGATACCCACAATCATACTATAGGTATAATGGTACATGATCTCATGTAGCCCATGGTACATATGAGCTAAGATACAACTCCCCCATGCAAATCTCCAATTCTACACAACCATCTGCTCTAACATATCCACCCATCCTACGAGGAACCCATGCTATCCTCTATTTGGCATAAGAATACCGCCAATCAAAACTGCTAAGTACACAAATAATCGATCATAATGATCGACCATGTAGTCCCATGAGAGGTATCTATGATCGATGGTATCATCTTGGAAGTATCGTCAGGCAGCACCTATCCCCATGTCAGATGTCACCTCAAAAATTACCTCATACCCAATCATAGGCACACACAGTATGTGCCATACATCCTCTAGAGTAACTATCATCTCCCCGGTCGGGAGATGGAAGGTGTTGTGCTCTGAGTGCCATCTCTCGGCAAGAGCAGTCAACAACCCTCAATTTATCCCTATCTCGGGTAAACCTATAAAAGATTGTAATCCACAACAGATAACTATCGCATGCTCATCATCTAAGAGTAGTCTAGACAAGGCTAGTACACATGCTAGATATGTGCTACGAAATGCGACTACCTCAAACTGGGCCTATTTTGACAAAAGCAAAGATAAATCAATATCCTATCTACAAAAATGATGCAGACTCCTAAATCAACTAAATAATTCAAGGTCTATGACAAGAAAATAGGTTGAAATAGATAAAATCCTAAGTCTACTAACAAGATACAATCCTAGAAAGATAGGATGTGATCTCTTTTATTGGATGCGATCCTGGAAAAATAGGATGCGATTGAGATCACGGGGTACAATTCTCAAAATATAGGATGCACCCCAAAAGTAGGGTACGATCCTCCATGGACAAGGTACGATGCAAAACCAAATTTCACCTCAAAACAAGGCAAAAACAAATAAATAGGATGCAATCCAGGAAAACCTAGATTCGATACAGAAATCTGGAAAAACTGAATGCGATCCAGGAAATATCGGATGCGATACGGGTTCGACAGGTTATGATTTAGAATACCAGATGCGACTCAAAATTAAAAGGGTTGTACAAGCTACAAAAATGCATGAAATTCAAAATTGCAAAATTCATGAAGTAGTTTTTTAGGCACTTACCAGAGGTTGGTAGTCGGCCAGGCGTTGATGTTGATGGCTCATCTCAAAACAATACTTCCTCACAGGGACCACCATCTTCTCTACAGAGCTGTCAAAATTACTATGGATAAAAGTGAAAATGAATAGTAAAATGGTAATTTTTGAGGCTTATATTGGTCTTTTGAGCTATTTAGGAGTTCCAAAACTCCTCCCAGGCAATTGAAACTCCATTTTTGTTCTCCTTTTGATCAATCAAGAACCAAATCAAAGGTGCCTAGGGTGTTTTATGTAGCACAACAACATTTTTGCGACAACTCCTGAAAATGAAGAATTGCTTTTAAAAAATCCATCCAAATTGCACATTTTATCATAAATCTTGGTCTAACATCAATTTATCAATCTCACCACCCATTATTTCACATAATTAACTTGGTACTCATGTGTTTATTTTTAAATACACCATCTTTTTCCACTTCTACTCTTTTCTTTCTTTCCCTAACCGCTTCCTGCAAGTGAAATATTCTTTCAATCAAGAGTTTTTATTCTTTTTCTTTGATTTCCTTCCCAAGGGGGCATGATTACACTATCATCAATTAAATTTTTGCTCGAAACAACAATAAAATGACTTCATTATCAATTAGCAACTAGGGGCATACTAGTTTCCTTGACTAAGTCAGAACTGTTGGATAGAAAGCTTTGGTTCTCATAAGCTGGATATCTTGTGTTTCCTCATTTTAAAAGCTTCTTACTAAGCTCCTGGTAGGTTCATACTAACTTTTGGATGACAACCAAGTTCGGAATCAGTATTATCAATCTTTGGATGACAACTAAGTTCAAAATTGGTATCTTTAAGATCTTTTATTGACCTTTGTACAACAACCAAGTTGAAAGTCAATTCTATCAATTTAGTTCAATCAAATGTGAGACTGATCTCACCAACATTTCATTCGACAACCAAGAACAGAATTCTCAATCTTTCTGAAGTCAAAATCAAAAAATTTCTTTGAATCAATGCGCTACTTGCACTTCAATTCAAAGAGGGGCAAATGTAACCACCTGGATTTTGTCTGTTCCAACTATAGACCCTATTTGCCCTAAGTGTGATCATACCCCCAATTATGTCATGACAATGTTACTTTGGCATAATTCATTTTTTCAAATTTAATGTCCTAGGTGATTTTTATCATTGAATTATATTAACTATTATAGACATACAATTCAAATTAATTCAAACCAATTAAATCAAATCAAATTCAAATATGGCTATAGTATTTAATTATAAAGGAATTAAATAAACCCCTAAATCAATTGTTCACTTATAAATAACTCATTCCCCTAGCCCAATTAATTTAATTTAATTGGCTATAGTCCTATTAGTTATTAAAAAGAAATTAATTGTTTAAATAATTAATATCCTATTTTTAAATGAATTAAATAAGTTTAATTCATTTCATTTATACTCCCCTAAACCCTAACCTAACCCATCTCAACCACTTCTACCCCGGGTTCTAACCTATCCCAACCCATTCACCCCATGCTAATCTAATTCTAATCCTAAATCCATCCTAACCCACCTCCTAATGTTGTCACATTCCATTAAGGAATGATTAACAACTCCACCCACTTGAGAAAGTCAAGGAATCTCAATATTCCTTCCCTCAAGTCCACTTTCTCAAGCCACCCTCTTACACCCTTCCCATGCTTATTTAAGGTTCTCATTAATACCTCATTAATGAAGATTCCTTAAGTCCATGTCTCCCCCATGCCTATTGAATGCCCAAGGCATTTATTGCTCTTACACACCATTAATGAGATTTTCAACTCATTAATGCACCTTGTCCCCCCCTCTCTCTCCTCATTATTCTATAAATAGAAGACATTTTTGAGAGAAAATAAGCCTTCATCTAATATTGAAAATGCATTGTTATGCTGTTAGAATAGACTTAGACTCACATTTCATTTTATAGTTCATGTTTAGGTATTGTTATTATCTCCATTTTTAGAGCTAGAATGCATTGTTTAATGATTAAATAGTTTGTTTTAATTCAAATATTTCATGCTAAGTCATATATGTCACTGATAGTAGCATAATCTGAGGGCTATTATGTTATTAACCACACTCTTCTTAGTTAGAAAGCAATAGGTCGATATTAGTTGGTTTTATATGGACATCTAACCCCTTTTTAGCTAATGTGATGATCTATTGAAGTGTTGTCTTTCTTAAACAGGTACAAAAATCACACACACAGTACTAAGAGCCAAGGAAGAAATCCTAAGAGGGAGGTTTGATGACCTAAGGATGAAAGAAGGAGAAAATATCACTCAGTATAGATGCAGAATCAAAGAGGTAGTCAATGCTATCTGAGGATTTGGAGGTGTACTTGAAGAGGAGATAGTGGTAAGTAAAATCTTAATAACCTTAATACCTGTATATGCTATTAGATTTTCTTCTATTCAAGAAATGAGAGAAGTTGCAAACAATACAGTTACTCTAGATAGTCTGATTGGCAGACTGATTTCATTTGAAATAAATAACTTTGATAATAGTGTCTTACCATCTATAGAATCTGCATTCAAATCTTCTTTAAAGATAAGTAATTCAAGTCATAGACATGCTATTAGAAATTATAGTTAAAGTGATAATGAGGATTAAGGACTTGATTAGATTGAAGCACTAATGGAAAGAAGATTGCAGAGAGGTAAAGGTAGATATAAAGGTAAATTACCACTTGTATGTTTCATTTGTAAAGAGGTTGGACACTTTGCTACAAGATGTCCAAACATAAGAAAAGATGACAAAAGTAATGATATATCATATGAGAAGAAGTTTGATAGAGGCGATAACAAAGATTACCAAAGAAACCAACAATCTAAAAAAAGAGATACCTAAGACTACAAGGAAAAAGGGAAGAAAGCTTGTTACCTAGCTGAGAATAGAGCTGATGACACTTACACCGAATCAGAAGAAGACATTGAGATGGTATTTGTAGCCATGAAGGATGATTCAAACAAAGAAGAAAGGTATGTAGGAACTACACTCATATATAAGGTTAGTAAGAATGATGTCTAGATCATAGATAGTGGCTGCACTCACCATATGACCGGTGATAAACAAAATTTTGAGACTTTTGAATACTATAATGGTGGTTCAGTAAGAATGGGAAATGATATACCTTGTCCATTTGAAGGTAAAGGAACTATAATGTTGAATAACCTGATCAAATGTGAAAATTCTTACTGGCTAAAAGGACTGAATTATAATATGTTAAGTGTTTCACAACTGAATAATATAGGTCACCAAGTGGCATTTGAAAATAAGAAGGCAAATATCTTCAATGAATCAGGAAGGTTGATTGAAACCGGTGAGAAGATAAAAGGTAACCTTTTCTATCTTAATGACATTAACAACACTTGTTTAATGGCTAGAAACGAAAACATATGGTTGTGGCACAAAAGATTGTGTCATGTGAATTTTGACAACATGATAAAGATAAGAAACAAAAGGAATGTCAAAGGCTTACCAAGCATGAATAAGCCCGAGTATATCATGTGCAAGAATTGTCAAAAAGGTAAGATGAAAAATTCTAGTTTCAAGAGTAAAACCCATACATCTAATGCAATTCTAGAATTAGTCCATATTGATCTATGTGGACCCATGAGGACAAAGAGTTACTATGGAGATAGGTATTTTATTCTCTTTGTTGATGATT
>MU225019.1:311004-340493 GCA_018584345.1 Thuja plicata | reverse complement strand
TCTTAAAAGATAAATCAGAAGCATTCAAGATGTTTAAATGGTATAAGGCTATGGTAGAAAAACAAAGTGAAAATAAATTGAAATGCTTAAGGTCAGATAGAGGAGGGGAATTTACTTCAGATGAATTTACTAACTATTGCAATGAGCATGGAATTAAAATACAAGTTTCTACATCGAGAACACCACAACAAAATGGAATTGCTAAGAGGAGAAATAGACCAATTATTGACTATGCAAGAACATTGATGATTGAGAAGAGAATTACTCAAACTTTCTGGAGGGAAGCTGTCAGTATTTTTGTCTACACATTAAACATAGTACAATTTAAGGACACAAAGAAGACACCCTATGAGCTTTGGTATGGTCATACACCCAATGTAAGTTACTTCAGATTCTTTGGTAGTCAATGTTATATTTTGAAGGATGATAGAAATCAAAAACTAGAATCCAAAAGTGAAGAAGGTATCTTTCTAGGGTATTCAACCAAAAGCAAGGCTTATAAATGTCTTAAAAAGTCATCTAACAAGATCATTGAAAGTGAAAATGTGAAATAGATGAATTTATAGAAAATAATGATAAGGAAAGTAGAAGAGAACTAGAGGACTACAACAGGTTTGTTTATACAGAACCTGACACTCTACCCGAGCAAGAGTGTATCGCTCCCAAGTAAAAGAACATTTCACCTGAGCATCAGGCTGCAATTACCAAAAATCAAGAAAATCCTCAAGATGATGTTCCAAGCGATGGAGATCAAAATGAAGTTCAAGAAAATGATCAGAATGATGAACACAGAGCTGAACCAAAACTTTCCAAGTATGTCAGAAGACATCATCCAAAAAATCAAATCATAGGAGACAAGAAGGCTGGAATGAGAACAAGAAGCAAGTCACAAAACACTAGATGTTTACTTTGTGATTTTGAGCCTAAATCTATTAATATTGTGCTTGAGAATGAAGAATGGGTCAGTGCTATGAATGAAGAAATATAACAAATTGAGAAGAAAAGTACATGGACACTAGTACCAAGACTAGATGACAAGAATGTCATCAGTACCAAATGAATATTCAGAAACAAGATGAATGAGAATGGAGAATTCACAAGAAACAAAGAAAGGTTAGTATGCAAGAGGTATGCACAAGAAGAAGGTATTGATTATGGAGAAACCTTTGCACCCATTTCTAGAATAGGAGTTATAATCTTACTTGCTTATGCTGCATTCAAAGGATTCAAGGTATACCAGATGGATGTCAAATCTGCATTCTTAAATTGAATACTGGAAGAAGAGGTATACATTGAAAAACTAGAAGGGTTTGTTGATTTAGACAAGAGAAACATGGTATGTAGACTACATAAAGCCTTGTATGGATTGAAACAAGAACCTAGAGCCTGGTATGAAAGACTTCACTCCTATCTCATTAGCATTAAATTTGTAAGAACTAGAGAAAATAATAATCTGTACTTAAAAGAAGATACCGATGGTAATATTCTGATTGCTGAAATTTTTGTTGATGATATCATTTTTGGGGGAAATGAAATGTTATGCAAGTCCTTTGCTAATGAAATGAGTAGATAATTTGAAATGTCTATGTTTAGGGAGATCAAATTCTTTCTTGGTCTATAGATTCTTCAACAAGATGCAGACATATATATCACTCAGTCTAAATACATCAAGGAAGTGTTGAAGATATTCAAAATGGAAGATTCCAAACTAGTTGGAATGTCTATGGCTACCAGATGTAAGCTGACAAAAGAAGAAAAATCAAATGAGGTAAATCAAACCTTGTATAGATCAATGATCGGAAAACTAATGTATATTGTTCATACCAGCCCAGATATAGCACATGCAGTTGGAATAGTTTCAAGATTCTCTGCTAATCCCAAAGAATCACATATGAGTGCTATTAAGAGAATTATGAGATATCTGAAGAAAACTGAGGACTATGGCTTATGGTATAAAGGAGAAGGAAAATTTGAGCTACAAGTCTATACAGATGCTGATTGTGCTAGAAACATTGATGACCAAAAGAGCACAACTGGAGGAGCATTCTTCATGGGTGATAGAATTATCACATGGATCAGGAAGAAGTAAGGATGCATCTCTTAGTCTACTATAGAAGCAGAGTATGTGGCTGCTGCTGCAACTTGCCCAAATATTGCATGAATCAAATTGTTTCTGGAAGGTATGAATATGAAGATTCTTGAACCAGTAATTATCTATTGTGATAATACCAGTGAAATTAATATTTCTAAGAATCTAGTCATGCATGCTAAGACTAAGCATATTGCTATCAAGTATCACTATCTAAGAGCACAAGTACAAGTAAAGGAGGTGATACTGGAATATGTTCAATCAAAAGAACAATTAGTTGATATATTCAGCAAGCCATTACCAATAGATACATTTGAGTATTTGAGACAAAGACTAGGGGTTCAACACTTATCTATCGGTCAGTAAGCTGACTAGGAGGATGCATTAGCCTACACATGATTAGAAGATCATTTATGTTGATGCAAACACCAAGATGAACAAAAATAGATACATCTGTACATAGCAAGGTACAAATCTGTGCCAAACACAAGAGACATTGTATTGCTAATGGATAGGGAAATTCAAGGAATATATTATATAAAGGGATGGAAGATGATATAGAAAAAACTTGTTTGCAATTGTTGTCAAAGGGAGAGAGTAATTATCTCATTATCAGAAAAGATTATATCATTATCCATGAAGAGAAGTTCCTAAGAATCAAAAAGAAGAGTTAATCAATATTCAAAGGGAGAGAGATTGATTACATATGAAATATCCATCTAAGGGAGAGAAGTAACAAAGGGAGAGAGTTCATACAAAGAGAGAGATTGCTGTCAAAGGAAAAAGAGATTATCAAGAAGAGGACTAGTCAAGGCAGAACACACATCAGAACATAGACAAAAGATGCTACATATATCCAATAAGGGACTGAAGATTGAAGAAAACCACTCTACAAGAAACAAATCTAAGCTATTTGAGCTTACCAAAAGCTAGACATTTGTAATAGTTGCAATAGGAAAGATTGATGAAACTATTATATTTCATATTGTATTAGTAATAGTATAGTATGATAATGTAGTGTGTTTCCATCAATTCAAAAGGGAGAGATTGATGACATGTAACTGATTGAATGTTTGAAGATGTTAAGTTGATCACCGAAATGCTAAAAGATAATGCAAGACATTAAATCAGTTAATTGATTGTATTGTCATTGATGTCAGCTTGATATAATCTAATCGGTTATAATAAAAGTGTCAAAGAATTCAGAGAACCAGAGAGATAAAGATTATGCTTTCAGTAATGCATAAAAGACAAGCATTCACTATGTGACTTCAAACACCAATGGCTAGTGGAACCTGATTTACAGAGATAATTGAAAGTTAAGTCACTGTGATGCTCGAGTAAGAAACCCGATGAGCATTACCGATGAGCAGAATCAAAAGCATACCCGACGGATAGAATCATAGTGTAGCCTGACAGACATAAAACCCCAATGGAGAAGCCTGAGGAGAACTGGAGTGTTGACCAAAGCTTTCAAAGAGTTAAAACACCAAAGTTAACTAGAGTTCAGAAATGACAAAATATCTAGCTAGCAGAGCTAAATATAGACTTAACTGGTACTTATCATTATTTTCATTGATAAGATAAAGACATAGATAAGTAAAGGATTTAAAGATGTTTTGTCTAGTTGGAAAGAAGATTTATACAAGATAAAACATGGAGTTTTTCTTTAAATCAGATTGGCTAAGATTGCGGATCACGCCAAGATCAAGAAAATCAAGAACCTAGAAATGGTGATAACATGTCTATAAAGAGACAACTTTATTCATTATGAATTAAGGGGAGTGAATGAAAAATAGGATGCTGGAGAGAAACTAATTAAGAAAAAATTCATACAGTCCTGATCAATCAAGTTGAGGAAAGAGCTAAAGATCTCTATGGACACCAAGAAATAGAACATAGCATTCTGAGCAATAGTAATTTGATAAGTATATTTGAAGGCATTCATCTTATAGGAATGAAGATAAATAGAGGCTTAATATTTTGGTACTAAGTTTTTGGGTTGATTAATTGGAATAATTTTGAGGCCACTGATTCACCCCTCTCTCAATTATTACTAACAGATCCTCCTCCTCCTCCACTGGTATGTCACTACCTCGGTGTGTCCTCTCTGACAGACCTGAATCACCTATGGGATAGTCATCAAGGAAGATGGTGTGGGTTCCCTATATAATCTAATATCTAATATACTCTCTTCTAACACCTGAATAGGGTACATCGGGAGATACCTCTATATCCTCAGTCTCATCTGTCTTGTTATCTACAATATCTGCTACTATAGGTTGGTGTATAGCACCGGGTCTCTGATAGTATCTGGTCGGGTGTACATATTGAGGTACTATTCTAGGGACCCCCTATATTAGATCAAACTATCTCATCACTCTATCATAGTAATATGGCATCACTGCATGACTGGTAGGACCCTCTAGCAGCTTGCGCTGCTGTGAGTTTCTCAGCTGGTGTCGAGTATCTGGCCATTCTGTCATCCAACAAAATGGTCTCCATATCACATAAATACCTGGTATATGATTGAGGAATACCCTCCAAAAGAGGATATCCCTGTACTTTCAGACATCTTCTAGTGGGTAGGCAAAGGATCTCAGTGTGCTCACATCTACCATCACCGAAACACCCTATGGTTGTGTACATGTGTAATGCTCAAACATCCTGTATCGTCTTAAAATGGAAGCACTTCCATGATAATAATGTTTAGCCCTCCTTAAGGTATGTTATTGACCACCATCATACTATCCCCTCATTTCTGCATCATTTTCTGCTTCTGTGCCTGTTTAGGACCCTGATTGGGCCTCTCCGGGCACCTTCTATCCCACCTGGCACATTTTCTAGGAGTTCTGACCCCCTGGGTCAAGGTCAACCTTGACCTTGACCTAGTTTAGGGTTGAAATAAACCTTAACCTAGGTCAGGGTCAACCTCAACATTTTCCTAGGTCCCTCCTTTCAAATCTGGAAACTTGTTGGCTGCCAGAGGTCATCAAAAATTTATTTTTCTCGCTTTCGAGTCGGCTGTTTTGGGTTCCGAAGCAGAAAATACTAAATTTTATTTAATATAGGTCCTCTTCTAGGGGAATGGGTCTAATTGGAATTAAATTCTTTGATGTTTTCCTCTCTAGAATATTGTGCCCTAGTTTCATATAAAAGGAAGCCTTTCTCTCTCATTTTCTCTAAGTCTTCCAAGTGCAAAAAGCTCTAACCAAGATTTTGTCAAGAAGCAAAAGATTCAAGCATCCATTATTATAAATGTTTCCAAGATTTCAAGGTGTTCAAGTCTTCCTCTCAAGCATTCAATTCCTCCATTGAAGATCAAGTATTCAAATCTTTCAAGCCTTTTGAAGGGATTAGGTTCAAACATGCAAGATCCATCATTCAAACCCTAGATCTAGCCATCATGGTGGTGTGATCTTCCTTCAAGATCCTTTGTGCATCCTCAACACTCATTCATTCTCTTAAAGGTGGATTCCAAGCATACAATCATGGAGGTTTATGGTTTCTATTAAGTCCAAGCTTTCATATTTACATAATTGCTTACATTTGAATTACAATTGCATATCTATTGAATATCATAGCTTCATTGTTAGATTCAATTCTACTACTTGCTAGCATTCTATACTTTATTGATTTCAAGGTTAACTCCTAAATTAGGGTTTGACTAAGGCAAACCCCTCCCCCCCCAAAAAAAATATCTTTTTCTTGCAAGTATAGGTGCGGGACTATGGATTTGAACTCAGATTTGGATACCCTTTTCAGTGAACTATCAGGATCCGCGAATAGATTTTTTGTCGGACCTGTGCAAGTTAGGGTCGAGATTATTGGGTCAGGGGTGACATTTTTGGGTCAAGGTCAAAATTTTTCTCAAGACGGTGTTGGATCAAAAAAATATTTCTGGGTTTTTTTTGTCTCTGTGTTCTAGTTCTGGATCATACTTCAGATTTTCCAGAAATAGAGTACAGACCTCAAAAAACAACATTCTTCAGATCTGCAATTCTTTAAGGTTGGTACTTCCTCTCATTATTTTCAATTACTATTATATATCATATCTCCTTAATCATAAAACAAAATTTAATATCTTCTTCCTTACTCTCATTCCAAATGGTTGATTCATTTATGCATTGATCCTCCTTTTGGGTTAATCATTTGTGCATTTGGGGATAAAAGAGGAAAATCTTATCTTCCTTCCACCTATATGCTCAATCATAATAATCCAACACACATACATACATAAAATAAACAATTAAATGTAAAGGTTAAGGAAATACATCACACCATAATAAATTTTCTTCCTTTACATTTTGGTGAACTCGATGTGAATTGAACACGCAACCTTCAGTTACTAAATTTGGAAGGGACACACATTTTTACTTTTATTTTTGCTAAATCCTCAAAAGGTAACACACATAAGTTGATAAATCCCTAAGGGACACACATTTTTACTTTTATTTTTTCTAAATCCTTGGAAGGTAACACACATAAGTTGCTAAATCCTGAGGGGACATGTATTTTTAGTTTTATTTTTGCTAAATCCTCGGAAGGTAACGCACATAAGTTGCTAAATCTTGAAGAGATATGCACCCTTTTTAAATTTTCAATATGCTAAATCCTTGGAAGGTAATGTACATAAGTTGCTAAATCCTGAAAAGACACGCATTTTATATCCATAATGATACAAGAATGTGGATCTATGGATATTTTCAAAAGCCGTCAGAAGATGCATTACAATTACAAGCATAGTTTATGGGTGAACCTATTGGGCTCTCCCTCCTTGGTGATTCATAGTAAGGTGGGAATCTTACTAGGTGAGGTAATCACTTTCCCTTCTCTCTCTTTCACTTTCATGCTAGTAGGATTAGATCATGAAGCTATGTTATCTATAGTGTTTCTTTTGTTCTACTTATGTAATCATGTATGTTTCCTATGATTGATTTCTCTTTACTTCCATATATTTATGCATATGTGTTGAGTTAGAATCCTTGGTCTAGGGGCTCATGTCCTTGACTTAGTGATGTTCTACCTTGTTGCGATCCACCATAGTCTTTCTTCTAACTTTATTGAAAGCATGTTTGATTTCCATACTTTCGCTAAAGTGGGGGCTTAATGTATCGTCTTAAAATAGAAGAAATTCCATGATAAGAACATTTAGCCCTCCTTAAGGGATGTTTTTTATCACCTTCATACTATCCTCTCATTTTTGCATCATCTCCTTCTTTTGTGCCTGTTTAGGACCCTAATTGGGCCTCTCCAGGCACCTTCTATCCCACCTGACACATTTTCTAGGGGTTCTGACCCCCTGGGTCAAGGTCAAACTCAACCTTGACCTAGGTTAGGGTCAAAATTGACCTTGAACTAGGTCAAGGTTGACCTTGACCTGGGTTCCCCCTTTCAAATTTGGAAACTTGTCGGCTGTCGGAGGTCATCAAAAATTCATTTTTCCTGCTTCTGGGTCGGCTATTTTGGGTTCCAAAGTGGAAAATCCTTAATTGTATTTAATATAAGTCCTCTTCTAGGGGAATTGGTCTAATTATAATTTAATTCTCTCATGTCAGCCTCTCTAGAAGATTGTGCCCTAGTTTCATATAAAAGGAAGCCTTTCTCTCTCATTTTCTCTAAGTCTTCCAAGTGCAAAAAGCTCTAACCAAGATTTTGTCAAGAAGCAAAAGGTTCAAGCATCCATTTTTCTACATGTTTCCTAGATTTCAAGGTGTTCAATTCTTCCTCTCAAGAATTCAATTCCTCTATTGAAGATCAAGGATTCAAATATTTCAAGCCTTTTGAAGGGATTAGGTTCAAACATGCAAGATCCATCATTCAAACCCTAGATCTAGCCATCATGGTGGTGTGATCTTCCTTCAAGATCCTTTGTGCATCCTCAACACTCATTCATTATCTTCAAGGTGGATTATAAACATACAATCATGGAGGTTTATGATTTATATTGAGTCCAAGATTTCATAGTTACATACTTGCTTACGTTTGAATTACAATTGCATATCTATTGAATGTCATAGCTTCATTGTTAGATTCAATTCTACTACTTTCTAGCATTATATACTTTATTGATTTCAAGGTTTATTCCTAAATAGGGGTTTGACTAAGGAAAACACCTCCCCCCAACAAAAAAATCTCTTTTTCTTGGAGGTACAGGTGTGGGAATGTGGATTTGAACTCAGATGTGGATACCCTTTTCAGTGAACTATCAGGATCCGCAAATAGATTTTCTGTCAGACCTATGCAGGTCAAGGTCAAGATTATTGGGTCAGGGGTGATATTTGTGGGTCAAGGTCAACCTTTTTCTCAAGACAGTGTCAGATCGGAAAAATATTTCTGGGTTTTGTTCGTCTCTGCATTCTAGTTCTAGATCATACTTCAGATTTTCTAGAAATAGAGTATAGACCTCAGAAAACAACATTCTTCAGATCTGCAATTCTTTAAGGTTGGTACTTCCTCTCATTCTTTTCAATTACTATTATATATCATATCTCTTTAATCATAAAACATAATTTAATATCTTCTTCCTTGCTCTCATTTCCAAATGGTTGATTCATTTATGCATTGATCCTCCTTTTAGGTTAATCAACTTGGATCTTCCATTTATGCATTTGGGGATAAAAGAGGAACATCTTATCTTCCTTCCCCCTATATGCTCAATCATAATAATCCAACACACATACATAAAATAAATAATTAAATTTAAAGGTTAAGGAAATACAACACACCATAATCAATTTTCTTCCTTTACACATCCAAACCTGTAGCACGGTTCATACCGTGAGACTCTCCCACTGGTATCTCACTAACTAACACAACTCATGGTAGAGATGGGATAACATGCTATGACCCCATGAGAAGATAGTCTTGTCACCCTCCATCCTACCTACAAGATGAGTGAATGGTGATAAAAAGACTATACCCTTTGTGTTGGGTATTACAACTAAAGAGAGTATACATAGCATCACTTTTCGTACCAAAGGTGTCGGGCCTGCTAGTATGGCTGATAGACTGATCTGATCTTCCTGGGTCCTCATCTATTATAATCATCCTAAAAAATAATCCCCATTTGAGAGGACCTTAGTAGGACCCCATTGACCTCTCAGTCTGACAAGTTCACCTCAGACTAGAAGTCGTAGGATCCTATGCACATCCTTGAGTGTGATCGTGATCTGTCCTGAGGGAGGATGAAAGGAACAAGTGTCCTCATCACATCTATTTATCATGGCTGATATAATGGATCAATGGAACCTCATCTATGGTAGGATTGATACCTAGTATAGTCCCAGATCTCTCAATATCTATATCTCATCTGCTGTAGCTCAGACAAGTTCTCTCTAGCAGTCAACAATAGCCCTCTAAAGGGGTGCTCTTAAAGACATATAAGATCCTGTTACCACAAACAACATCATATCAATACTCTATCATCATGCAAATATAATACTCACTTGAATAGGTCAAGGTCGACCTTTTCAGGTCAAGGTTGACCTTTTTGGGTCAGGGTCGACCTTTTTGGGTCAGGGTTGACCTTATCCCCAGAAAGGATGAGACCTTCCCAGTTATGGTCAAACTTAAAGGGTCAAGGTCAACATAACTGGGTTAGGGTCAACCTTTTTGGGTCAAGGCTGACCTTACCTATGAAACATGAATTTTTTACAACCATAAATATCAAAACAATGAACTTACCTCAGGTAGTTGCTGTCTGCTAGCTAGGCACTCTCTCAGGATCTCCATGCGGCTCACTTGAAGTTGTTCTCTCTTTGACATTCTGCTTCTTTTCCTAAACTATGAAAATGGTATAATGAGGAGGTAAGTGTTTCTTTATCTTATTTATATCTACAAATTAGGGTTTTATTAGGGTTTCATTTGAATTTACTTAGGTTAAATTTGAATTTTCCTTCATATGCATTTAGATAGACATTCACTCTTTTCATCATAACTTGAGTTTGGTAGCTCTGTTTTCAGTGTCATCAGTGGTGTTGGAATTGTGATTTAGATACCTAACCACATGAATTGGTTTAATAAGGTTAGGAATCCTTCTAACTAGTTTAGGAAAGGACTTTTCAATAAAATACATATCCAGTGTATAGGTCTAACCTTATCACCTTGTTTCACCTTTCAGAATTAGTAAGCCAAAACATGGGGGACATAAGGGGCTCTATGCACTTCTAAAATTCATCCTAGTAAGTATTAGGTTCTCTAAGGATTTTCATTAACCTTGTATGCTACAGGTTGCAGGTACTAATGGTTTCTTGTAGGATTTCTACGTTGAGGACTTGGCTATATCCTTTTTATTTTTATGATGTTTTCTTACTTTAGCTTGCATATTCACGTAGTGTCATATATAAGCTAAAGTGGGAGATAAATGTATTGTCTTAAAATGGAAGCACTTCCATTTTGGTAGGTTTAGCACCCTCATTTAGTACACTTGCATATTAGATTTTCATTTAGGATGCATCTGCACTTGATTATGCATTTCTAGGTGAAATTAAGGTTAGGATCCTATGGATCCTCCTTAATTTCCCTCTTTGTGGCTTTATTTTTAGGTAGAAACTATGTAGTGGCTCTCCTAATCTTCATCATACCTCTTCTATGTCCTTTGTGCCTCTCCCTAGCACTCTGGTGTGTTTTCTCATCTTCCTAGGTCCCCGACTGACCTGGGAATCTTGCAGATTTCTTAAGGTGATCTGCCTAAAACCTCAAGTCAGGGTTGAAGTCAATTTTGACCTAGGTCAAAATAGAGGTCAACCTTGACCTAGGTCAAGGTTGAGGTCAACCTTGACCTAGGTCAAGGTTGAGGCCAATTTTGACCTCTGTTGGGTGTTGGTCCTCGCTTTTAGATCTAGAACATATCGGGGCCCTAAACTTAAAAATAGGTCCCCAGGTCCGGGTGCGGAAGTGTGTTCTCCGTTATTCAAATTAATACATCCTCTCCTTGGTTAGTGATTTTAATTGGACCATAATTCAAGGTGAAATTTTTATTTGGGTCCCTTGCATTTCCCTAGGAGGTCTATCTTGAGATCTCTATATAAGCACTCTCTTTTGCCTTCATTTGGACATGAAAAAATTATGATTATGACATGATGATGATGCAAGAAAGAAAGAGGATGATGTAGAAGGAAAATATATGATGATGCCTTAATATATACAATCATTTTTTGGGACAAGCTATTGTGGAGCTTCATTGGAGCGAGAAAGAGTTCTTCCTTCCTTCCTTCCTTCTTCATGGATCTACCATTTTCAACATTCAAGCATTCAAAAGATACCATCATGGGGTAGCAACTATAGATTGTGAGTTTGTTAGGAATACTTTAGCCTTGGGGGATTGGTATGTTTTCTTTATCATATTAAAATCTTTGTATTTCTCTCTCATTTTCAATTCATGCTAGGGTTTCAATCTAAAGGATTAGTTCTTGGGATTATACATTCAAATATCTTTCTAAGAGAAACACACACATAAATTCTATTACATTCGGCTATTCGTGGAGGTGGAAACCACAAAAATGGGGGTTTGACTAAGGCAAAACCCTATATAGCCACCCCAAAACCCCCTTTTTTAGATATCTATAGTCGCTATTTTGGGAGTTGCAAGTCAGAATCAACATTCTGTTTAGGGTTAGAATCAAGAATTTTGGGTCAGATGCGACATTCTTTTTTGGGTTAGAATCGACATTCTATTCTGGGTCAGAATAAAAATTTTTGGGTCAAAGGTGACATTCATTTTTGGGTCAAAATCAAAACTGAGTCAGATTCAGAAAAGATTTCTGGGTTTTCTTCATCTCTGTGTTTCTATTCCATATCCAATTGTAGATTTTCTAGAAACTTGATACAGGCATGAGAAAAGGGTTATTTCTAGATCTGCTATAATGTGTGGTATGTATTTTACTCCATTATTCTTTGCAAACATTTCTAGTTTTACATTACTTATCATTACAATTAAATATAAATGGTTGAATATGGCATAGGGTCTCTTTTATATGAAAATCCCCATTGTTAAAAACCCTATTTAAAAGACCATCCAGTTTTTTACCCCTTACAAGTATAAAGGGGTTTACCTCAGTCAAACCCTAGTTGAGGAACTAACCTTGAAATAGAAATGAAATATGGATGTATGGAAAGTGTGATAATGTAAAGAAGAGGCTAGATTTGAAAATGAAATTCTTATACCTTCAAAAAAACATTTGGAAGATGCTCGAATGTTGTTGTAGTGTCTTGAATTATAAAGAAGAATCAAGGATGCCTTTCACAAATGTCTAGATCTATAAATAAACCTCAAATATTCAATGTTGTTATGATTAATGTCACTTGACTTGAGAATGAATAAATTGATATGAATGTTCATGTAGTTGAAATAAGGATCTTCATGCATGATTAAGGTCTCCTCTACTTGGTCTTCAATGGGGGATAATATCTTTCTACAATGAAGAAGATTTCCTTGAAAATACCTTGGATGCTTGAGATCATGTGTTTATGAATGCTTGGATGCCTTCTTAAATGATTTCTTTCTTATATTTCTTCTTCCTTCCAAATAAGGAGAGTCAAGTTGCTTGTATACCTCTCTCAAGCATTTCAAGAGCTCAAAACTTGAAGAGGGTTGACGAAAATTTGGATTTCCACTTAACTATTAAGACATACCTCTATTCAAATTTCAAGGAAAATAGGGTGAACCAAGTTAGTTTCTATGACTTGGTTTGGGACCAAGTCATGTGGCATGACTTGGTCCCACAAAAAGTCCTTGAAATTTGTTGGAGAGGTCCCAAATGGACTGAGGATGGTAAAATGATAAGAAGAATCAGGGATGGATCAATCACAAAAAATGCAGAAGCTCAAGGACACTAAAATAGGACCTAACTGAGCATCCAATTATAGGTGAGTATAATTTAGGATGGTACATTTTTCCCTCACTTTAGTAGGAGTATGATATTACCTCATGCTCATGGTAAAGTAGATCAAAGCATTGGAATTTTTTTTATCAAGGTTAAGGAGACAAGGAGACACCAAGCCCCCAAGTGACTTAGGTCCTCATAAAATCCAAAACCAAGATAAAAATAAACACAAATAAAAAAATATAGTGAAAAAGGAACATGACCAAGCTAGCCTAGTAAGGTTTGAGTTATTATGGGTCATGTAAATGGAGAGATTAGTGAAAAATATGGAATTGAAAGGTCTAGAAAGTTGCGATATGCTAGTCAACCCATCAAAAAGGATAACCAAGAAAAGTATTGTTCACAAGGAAATCCACCATAGGAGGATTAGGCCTAAGGAAAGCATTATCTCCAAAGGAATCTGCTAAATAATGCTCAGGGTAAAATAATGCGAAGGGAAAAATAATATAATATAATGGAATATAATGCACAAGGGCATGAATGGATAAAACCAAGAAAGGCCATCCACAAATAATTGACTTGTTGTATGTGTGTAAAAAATGTGTTAAAGAAATTTCAAATGCCTTAGGGGGAGCAATGAGTTTAACACATACATACATCGAAAAGATGTTTCCACTATGATATGCCCCAAAGCAAGGAAAAACCAAGGGAAATGAAGCACATGAAAAAAATAGAGCACAAAGGGATCTACTAACTCTAGGGCTAGTGTGATGATATGATAAATCATGTATATCAAGAATTATTACAAAATAAATTGACATCATTCCCAAAGGTAGTAGAACTATCAGCACAATGAAAGAAGAAAAAAATAGAGATATAAACAAAAGTCTTTGGGTAAGTGCAAGAAGTTGAATCTATTTATAGGGGAAATTTTACACTTAGTCATTTTTTTGAAAATCAGCTCTACGAAATGGGGTGGTGTAAGAATAGGAGGTCACATTTAAGTTCGGGTCCCGAGCCTAAAACTTGAAATGATGTCATGTTTTGAAAAAATAAAATGTGACCCTATTCTACAAAATGTGATCCCACTCTACAAAACGTGATTTTTTCCTACAAAATATTATAAAATTTGAAAAATGGAATGCGACCTCATTCTACAAACCATGACCCCATTCCATAAATGGGAGTCCATTTTATAAAATTTGAATTACCACCCCAGGAATAGCTTCAAGTTTTGGCTAGTTAAAATGAATTGTTTTGATTAATAGACAAAAAAAAGTTTTGAAGGGACCCAAAACCCTGTACAAAGAGAAATATTAAGATAGAGAATTAAGAGATCCCAAAAAACAATTGAAAAACCAGAACAAAAGACCAAAAAACCCCAAGAAACGCATAAAAAAACTCATCCAAAAAAGAAATCAACAACCTAGAGAAAAAACACCCAAACCACTACATAAGATAAACCATTAGAAATCCGTTGTACATGGATGAAGAAATATCTTTTTGTCCCCTTCAAATGGGACCATAAGATCATGTCAAAAGGAGAGGACTTCTTAGAATGTCTTCTTTTAACCATGACCCAACCTTCTTCAACCCTAGTAGCCTTATCCTGCCAACACAACAAATCCAAAGCTGAAAATCCAGCACCCAACAAAGGAGTTGAATCTTCCAATGAAGAAGCAAACATAGGGCCAACATTTTCCCCAGCTAAAGGGCGAAGGAGAAAAAGAATTGAAGAGTCAGAACCATCAACTGATGAAATACCAAAAGGGCTAGAAAAACTAGCACCCTTAGAGAAACCAATAGAAGGCCTGACATCATCCGATGAGGAAAGAGCACGTCCAGGTCTAGCAGAAGGGACACAAATAGAACCAAAAACTTGAATAGACCCAACAAGATAAACAAGAGGTAGATAGAGGCCTGATCCATCCTCCTCAACAACAGGCACATGAATGCCTCTATTAGAAAAGACCTCCTTCCCATATTAAGTGGAGCTTTTCACGACAATATAATGTTGGGTAGAAGCACCCTTCCACCAAGAGGGAGAAGATTTCTTCTTCTTGGTATCAAAGCCACAATGGGAAGACATGTGACCAATCTTAAAACATTTGTGACACCTAAAAGAGATACCTTCATAGTCAAGCTGGTGGGTCCAAGATCCCAAGGATGATTCAATTTTGATTTCAGCTAGAAGGCCCTTTGAGGTGTTAAGATCTACCAATATGCGAGAAAATGTGGAAAGATACATATTGTCAGAATCATTATCAGTCATCAAAATATTCCCCAAAGACCCACCCACTTCCTCAAGGATGGAATCATGCCAAATATGAAGGGGTAGGTTGGGGAGTCTGACCTATATAGAGATCCTACTAAAGACTTCAATGGAAGGATTGAAAGCAGGGTGCCACGAATTTACCATAAGCATAATTTTTTCATCCTCTCAGCAAAAGAAGTAATCACAGAGTATCGTAGCTCTATCCTCAACATTATCAAACTTTGCAATGAAAAACCCTTTTTCTATTGGAAAGATATTAATGGTGCCTGATAATTTTTGTTCCCACCTTCGAGAAATCTAGTCATGCACTTGGGGGAGGCTAGGCCAGAATCCCCAAAAATGGAAAATTAGTTTGTGGGACTTAAAGATATCATTGTTGTTCAATAAATCCCCATCTGCAGTAGAGGAAATATTGATAGAGAGAGATCCGCAAGTAAGAACCAGAGAAATGGAAGACCCATTATCAATGCGAGCCCTAAGTCCTTTCCTAGCCGTAGTCAATTTGGAAACAACATTGGAAAAAGACCCTACCAACCCTATAGACATCTTAAGCACAAAACTAACATCCCCCAAAGAAGAAGAGCACAAGGTGCCAATTGTTGTAGACACCCCAGCCGCAGCCGCAGAGGGAACCGGCGCAACCAAAACCCCCTGCGAAGCAGAGCCATTGGGGCGGGTGGAAGGCAACACCACATATGAAGGAAGCCATGCCAGCAAAGGCCCAACCCAATCCCATGCAGGAGTCCTAACCTTCTCCAAACCCTCTACAAATCACGTGGAAGGCACCGTCACGCGCGCGAGAGAGGAAGAATAGTAATATTTTTGAGAGTAACAATGTTAGTTAAATGGAATTGTTAACCAAAGCATAGTCTTAGATTTGGTTTGACCTACACCTTTGAGGCCATCTCAGTTTTTAGACAAAATACACACTTTGGAAAAATATCTGATTACATTTTTTGCAAAATATTTTGACAAAAAAACCCATTATAGATGAGACTGTATAGATTCCAAATATGCAATTTGTTTTTAAATTTGATTAATATTTTTTATTTTTCAATTAATTTCTACTGAAACAAGTGCATAAACTTGAAATAATAGGCTTTCTTCTTATTTTAATAAAAAAATTTATTTCTATATTTTTTATAAAAAAATTATGACATTAAACTACAAAAACTTCTATACACTTTAAAAAAAATAAAAATAAAATGATAAGTTTAGGTCAAATTATGCTTTCCGTACATGAGGGGTTTAATACAATTATGTGCAATAAAAAATTAATTAAAAAAAATATTATCATCAATCTTGACTATGTTAAATACAATTTCTCAAAAGGATTTAGAGAAATAATTTTATATTATGCTTGTCGTACATGAGCATGGTATGGTCCTGGAAAAGTGACTTTTAAAATGTGGTTTTCAGTAACGCATATTGAAAATTGATTTGTATAATTTTGGTATAAAATAAATTGCATATTTGGAAAGTAGACTTTGAGTACTACAATTCTTTTTTTTTTAGGCAAAAGTGGACGAGCCACTAATATATATTAATAAAAGCTAGTTCAAGAGCTCATCCGGGAAAGAACTAGAAAGAAAACCCAGAATCCTTGCTCATATACAATACATTATTTATATTCAAGAAAAAAATCACCACCCTTCTACATTAGTCATTCTTTCTAGTCATTATTTATATAAAATCGTCTGGCCGGTTCAGGTCATCGGTACTATCGATTGGGTAACCCTGCTAGCCGGGATCACTTGTCGGTTATCTCAGTCAGTCTGTCAATGTCAGTTCTTTGTAGCGTTGGTGACAATTTTTGTTGTCGTTGGTGTTAGTTCTGGCCATTATCAGGGTCAGTTCTGGTCGGTGTTGGTGTCAATTCTGGTTAGTGTCGGTGTTGGTTGTGGTCAATATCAGTGTCGATTCTGGTCATCATCGGGCACCACTGACACCGGTATACCAAACCATGGTATCCAACCCATAAACAGCCCAAAATGAAATTTTATATCGTCTCAAGCCCATTATAACATAAAATTTAGCACTATACAAAATCAGGCATGGTCAAGGTACCAACTATATCAACGACTATACATATTTGCAAAAAAGTTCTTCACAAGAAGTTACTTGCTTTACTCTTGCATCACAAAATCATCCATAGAGTGATGTGAATGGTGTGGCCACTCCACAACCAATTCCATTGCTCCTTCCTCTGTTGCAGCCATATCGCAACCACAATCCACCATATTCTTCTGCTAGTGTGGTGTCGTATATCGTGGTCCCCAACCCGAAGAACATCCAGTTGGTTCTGGTTCTAGGGATATGGTAACCCACCCACTTCCATGTGCTTCCTAATTTCTACCTTCCTGACCCAAATTGGTTGCAGCACCCGACACCCATTTGGATGCTGCACCCGACACCCAATCCAAATAGTGGGAAGTTTGTAAACTAGGTCTGTTCTCCAGGGCCCAAATATCTTTTCACTACAGATTGAAGCTTGGGGTTTCTTCATTCCTTACATGAGGTCTCTTGGGTTTGATGTGCTTAGGCATCCCTGATAAATTTGGTAACTCCAGAAGGTCTGTCAGTGCAAGAACTGTAGCCATTATTTTCCCCTTCAACAGCGGGCCAAGGACATGTCCATTCTCTTGGAGTGCATTTCTCATGATCTGTGTATTCTACATTTCTATTTCCCTCTTGGCTCCATTAAATGCCACTAAGAATCCGTGGTTGTGTAGAATTTGATGTGTGGTAAACAAACCCCCAATCAACGCATGACCATTCTAGAGGTCATAATTTTGCATAGCATGCTTTAGTTTGTTGGCAACCCAAAACTGCTTATGAACCACTTTGAATGCCAAAATTTCTAATAAACAAGGGGACTGAATGAGGTCCATTACATTCGACAGAAATATAGACACTAGCTGTGAAGGAAACATAAATTGTTTAGTTTGTGGGTCAAAGTTCTCATGACCCATTACCTATATGATTGCACGTCGAATGGCATCAGGGTGCACTAGAAACATTTCATCCATCTCTTGGTCATTGATGCGCATTGGGAGCACGTCTTCATTTATGTTGGACAACAGCCAAATTTTGTAATTATTTGGCAATAGTTCGGAGTGATGGGTAGCACAAGACCGACAAGTTACACATACCTCTGCCATACAATCCATACTCTAATGCTTGTGTTACACATTGTGTTGTGAATCATTTAAATAAGATATGCGGAGTGCTTTGATGGCTTCATCGAGGCACATAAATGAATGTGTCTTTATTACAATTAACTCTGATTTGACACTATTTGCACTCTAGATTTCCCAGGTTGAAGGCGGGCATGCGCAATGGATATGGTGACAATAAGTTCTAGGATCCACTTTTTTGAAATGCCTAGCTTTGCATCATAATTTTGTTAATTAGGTGTACTTCCTTTTTCACCTTGAGATCAACCCATCACCTATTAAAGATCACTGTTCATTTTGGAATTCAATTCCCACATGGAAGATTAATTATTTTACATCACTTGTGTACCTTTTCTCACCTTGATTACCACATACCGTCACGTGTGATTGTTGATGACATCATCTGTATGTTTGAAATCGATCCTGTCGCCAGTGTACTTTGCAGCTATGCAAATATTCATTTTATGCATCATTATGTGTAATGCTCGATTGATCTAATTCCACTAATCTGTTTAATTCACACATATCTCCTAGGATTACACTTGGCATTATAAGTGTAATATCCACACCCTCACAGCCAAAGTTGGCTAGATAGTTTGCAACCCGATTTCCTTCCCGTAATGTATGAGAGAGGAATGTTTTTGAGAAGGTGTCCAATAATCACCAAATTTTCTTCAGGATGTATTCTAGCTGCCAGTTGTGGGTAGATCTTTTAATGCATGCATTAATTATAACCATGGAGTCACCTTCAACATGTATGTCGGTGATTCCACATTTTTTTGCCAGTATTAGTCAGGCAAGCATTGCTTGTGCTTCTACTATATTATTTAATCCTACCGACAATGGGGAGGTAATGCATGCTACTAAATTTCCATGCAAATCCCTGATGCATGCACCCAATCCTGATATTCCTGGGTTACCACAAGATGCTCCATCAAAATTTATTTTCATTATGTGTTGATGGGGGGGGGGTGCCATTTGATATTCGATCTCTCAAATAGACTTGATACCTTTTTAGATGCACCCCATCCCATTGGTATATTGCGGTTCCCCCAAGTTCTCATGATGCTACTATCCCATGATGACAGTACTAGATTGTATCCACATCTAAAGATGCTGGCATTTACAACTTCCGATATTGATTTTTCTAATCCTTGTAGAACTGTTTCTAAATTTGACTGCTCATTTCAAAAAATCCTTTTATTTATTTCCCACCAGATCGACCATACAATAAGCACTGGTGCACACTTCTAGATATTTGCAAATAGTGAGCCACTATGCAAATCGGGCCAAGACTAGAATAAGTCCCACAATTTACTAGGCAGAGGGGTGTAGAAGCATAATTTTTTAAGAACAAAAGTCCAGCCTAGTTTCCATTATGTTCCTGAGTGTTTCAACATCTTGTCTTGAAAGGTTTAGGTCTTCCAGATCCTTCTAGATGGATTTGCCTAAATAATTTTTAATAGCCAAAACATAGTTGATGAGGTAAATGCCCCATTTGTCTTCTATAGTGTTTATAATATCTCGTGGAATCTCTATAGATACCAAGGTAGGTTGGCCACTCCAGGAGTCTCTCCAAAATTTAACATTTGATCCACTGTTAACCTCCCATGTAACATAGTTGTAGACTAAATCCCTAGTTGACATCATAAAATTCCAAATTGCAGATCCATTGGGTGGGTCTGCCAGGGATAATACTCTTGTTGGATTTTGGTTATCCAAGTATTTCTTTTGCATGATTTGACACCATTTACTATTTGGTTTAGTATACATTTGCCACACAAGCTTTCCCCCAAAAGCTCTATTCCTGTTATGTAAATCATGCAATCCTACACCTCCTCTAGTTGGTCCTTGTGACATATCCTGAAGTGAAATAAGCAAGATCTTCTTTTCATTATTCATGTTCCCAGTCCATAAGAATTCTCTAATTATTTTTTGGATTTGCTAAATTATGGTGGATGGTGCTTTAAGGACAAAAAGATAGTAATTGGGGATTTCTAAAAGAACACACTTGATAAGAAGGATTCTTCCTGATAAAGATAGCCACCTAGCCTTCTAGGAAAGAACTCTATTTTTTATTCTTTCGATGACCGAGGACCAATATCTTGGTTTATTTGTTCCCACAAAGAAGGGGATCTCTAGGTAAGTTGATGGCAAAATGTCAACCAAGAACTGTAGGATTCAAACAATCCTATTTGATATGATATGATTTGTTTTGAACAAGTAAATTTGTGATTTCTGGACATTCACTTTCTGTCCTGAGGCAGCTGAATAGAGATCTAAGACATATTTAATTTTCCTGGCTTCTTTGACATGGGATTTACCAAATAGTAGTGTATCATCTGCAAATAGTGAATGTGTAACTAAAATGCCTATTTCTCCAATCTGAGCATCGATCCACATTCCCAATGATTGTTGTTTCTTGATTGTTCTACTCAATGCTTCTGCCATAATTATGAACAAAATGGGAGACAAAGGGTCACCCTGTCTAACACCTTGAGTAGAGGAGAAAAAACCCATTGCGGTTCCATTTATGATGACAGAATACCAAACCCCTACAACACAGGCCCGTATCCATTTACACCAATGCCTCGAGAACCCAAACCAATGAAGGACTTAAAAAAGAAAATTCCAAGATACTCTATCATAGGCCTTCATCATGTTCAGTTTGATGACAAAATTGGAGGACTAGTTTTCATTAATCAAGTGGAGGACTTCATGGGCAACCAGAGCTCCTTCCATAGTTTCCCTTCCTGGAACAAAACCTCCTTGTTCTGGAGATATAATTGAAGGGATGAGGTGTTGGAGTCTTAAGTAGATGGCTTTGGTTATGATCTTGTAGGTTGTATTGCACAATGATATGGGGCAGAAATCTGCAAATTTTTTAGGATTTTTAACCTTTGGAATGATAGTAATGTTTGTAGTGTTAAAGTATTTCAGCATAGCCTTATTTTTTCTTGATTCTTCTACTGCTGCTAACAATTCCCTGCTAAAAATATCCCAGCATGTTTGGAAGAATAGTGTAGTATAACCATCTAGGCCTAGAGCTTTGTCTGGAGGCAGCAAGAAGACTACATGTCTGAGTTCCTAAATAGTAAATGGGGCCATGAGGATGTCATTATCTCGTTGTATGATTAATACCAGAATGGCTTCCAGTATTTCATCCAATTGTTCTTGCGATGGAGAAGGGTCCTGGTCTAGGGATAGGAGGTTCTTGTAGAAGTTGACCCCTTCTTGTTGGATATCCTGAGCATTTGACAAGACCTTACCTTTTGTGTGTTCTAAAATGGTGAAAATTGTGCCGGCTGCTCACTTCTTCTTGGCTGAAGCATGAAATTTTTTTGTATTCTTATCCCCTTCTTGTAGCCATAGCTCACAGGATTTTTGTCTCCAGTATTCTTCCTCCCTGCTACATAGCTCTTCCCATTCTTGTTGTAATTCTTTCTGCTTAAGGTATGTGCCATTATCCATACCTTGCTGTATGGTTTGCTCATATATGTCTGCTAGCTTTTTCTTTACTATATCTTTTTTCTGAAAAATGTTTTTGAACACTTGCTCATTCCATTTTTTGATGTGGCCTTTGATGTATTTGAGTTTCATGGCAAACTGATGCATTTTTGACCCATCCACAAATGGAGAGCTAACCCATCATTGTTTTAGCAGAGGGATGAAGTGTGGGTGTCTAAGCCACATTCTTTCAAACTTGAAGGAAGGTTTATGCCCCCTGAGTGTGGCTATATTGTCAATAGACAACACTATCAAAAAGTGATCAGAACCCAGAAGAGATAAAATTTCTGATTGGAATTGAACATTAATAAGACTCCAATATTGTGATATTAGAAACCTATCCAATTTGGAAGCTATTTGTGCAAAATTAGCTCTCTTATTTGTCCAGGTGAAGGTTCCATTTGTTGGGCTTACATCCATTAAGTTTTTGTCATTCAGCAAAGAGCAAAAATCTTGTATGGTTCTTAGAGGAGGGCATATTCCACCAAATTTTTCCTCTATCTGGAGAATAGCGTTGAAATCTCCTCCTAAAAATACATTGTGATCACTATGGGTCTGAATTAATTGCGTTAAGTGTGCCCATAACTTCTATTTATCTTGTGTGGGAATGGGCCCATAAACATTAATCAACACAAAAGAGAAGTCAAAATTGTTCATCTTTAAAAGTTGCTAGTTAGAGTCCCGCCCAATCAGTCTCCCTTGGATGGTTTTTGGGTTCCATAAGATAGCCAATCCTCCAAAGGCTCCCATCCCTTGCTAGTGAATAGATGCCCAAGAAGCCCATTTGCCAACTAATTTTGTAAAGTTTTCTTGGGACATTTTTGTTTCTTGCAATAGGACAATGTCTGCATGAATAGAACCAATCATCGATTTGATTCTATTTCTTTTGTTAGAGGCATTAATGCCTCCAACATTCCATGAAGTGATCTTCATTGCTAACAAGAAGGACCTTTTGTCCTCCTTGTCGATCTTTTGATGGAGACAAACTTATCATCCAGTGTGGATTGTATACCAGCTACTATTTCTTCCTTTGTTTTTGCACTTTTTGGTTTTCTGCCTTTGGACTTAGGTGTCTTGGTGGGCTGAGCATTTTGTGATGGTGTCTGCTCTATGGAGAGGATTTGTTGTATTACATGAATTCCCTCTAGTGTAGGCATATTATTTTTATCATCATCCTCTATGTGATCTTCCTCACCTTTGTCCCACTCTTGGAGGGTTGTATTGGCACAATTAATGGAAGTAGGGTAGAAGCAGACCTCATCTATTGAATGATTAAAGCTTCTGTTAATTATCCCTTCCACCTCTGACTTCTGATCCCTCATGGAGTATACCAATGTTTTAATTGATAGGTCCATTTTGTCATAAATTTTTCCTTGTGGAGGATATAGAGGAAGGTCCTTTGTTTCTGGAAATTCAATGAATTCCACTTCTGCAGTCGCTACCCTCTGTGCTCTTACTTTCTTAGTTGAATACTTTAAATCTGAATATTTAGATATTTCCAGTTGTTCATGCTCTAAAATGTGTACTCCTTCTTCCTCAACTGAACCTTGTAATTGATCAAGTTTGTGTTCTATTTCCATACAAGTTATTTTTCCCAAATTTTCACCTAGAAATACTACCCCATGACTATCTTGATTGTGAATAGGGAGATTAATGGGGGATTCTTGAAACATTAAATGATGGAAAATGTTGTCAACATACATATTTCTAGGGGATGACATACTATCTATCTCCAGACCCTTAATGCAAAGAGAAGACCTAGAATCTCTCCATTGCAAGTAGAGGGATAAGTACAAGAAGAAGTGTCGTAGTAGAACAAAGAACCTTTCTACTGAGTTTTGTGCCTGAGGCATTTAAGTATTGTCAATGCATACTTGAGTTTGTATTGGCGGCTTGGATTTACCTTGGGAAGAAGAAATTGCTTGCAAGCTGTTATGAGTACATTCCAAAATATCTGAGGTATGATCTGAGCATACTCTGACCTCAGATGGATGGTCCTTCTGACAATCTGATGTGAAGTGTCCAAGTTTACTTTGAAATTTGGGAATGGTCTCTGGTTGTTGGATGATAATCTATTGTACCCAATCTCCCCATTTAGATTTGATAACAATCTGATTAGTAAAGGATTTGTGGCTATCAATTAAAACACAAACTCGAGCTTCTCGATGAGGGGCTTCAAATGGAATGAGGTCATGCCTAATGAAGATATCCATAGTATTCGCAAAGAGCTCAATAATATCTGGATCTCTATATTCAAGTGGTAATAGAGGGAAAGAAACCCAATGGGGGGAAGAAGCGTGCAAGTTTGGGATCGGTCTTAAAATTGGGGATCCAAGCCATAGTAAAGAGGCCCGATCCTTTACAAAACCAACTTTTATACTTGTGAACCAAATCTCTATCTGCTTTGGAGTGAAAGATGAGCATACAATATTTTGATATTGGGTCTACATAAAATATGTCCTTTAAGCCCACAAGTGTCTGTAAGGCCCATTCTTGAATTACAGTAAATGATAGGTGATTTGGTGAAAGCTTACCTATAAGATCCAAATGCTGAAGTGTGCCAATGTGCTCCTGCAACATCTTATTTGGAAGAATGATTGAAGCCTAGTTAGGAGCTGAGTTGGTGTTGATTTGGGGATCTTTATTTTTCCAAACTTGCTTTAGTTTATTTGGAATGAAGGGGGCTCGAGTAGAGAAATCACCCATAGAGGGCGGTGGCATAGGCCCTTGAAGTTGATCGTGCTTGCTCTTGGTAGATTCATCTTGACTGTGATTTGGTGATACAGGGGGGTGCCTTCACAAATATCAAATATAAGATATTTCTCTCTAAGGAGTTTCTTGGGCCTGTGTTGGTATCCATGTTTACCAGTAGCTAAAACTTTCAGATTTGGAATTTTAGGTTTCCCCATTTCTCTTTCAAAATTATTTTCAAAATTTTTACCTGATTTACTCGAGGGTGGAGGTGGGTGGCCAACATCAGTGATATTTTTTGAAGTTTCCCCAGTCTCATAGGTTTGAAAACCCTCATAATGCTTGCAATTTGAGAAATGAAAGCGAGGGTTTACAAAAAATGGCTTGACCGGTTGAACCACAGCTTTGCCATGGAAGATAGATCTAGCTTGATTACCTGAGACATTTTTCTCTACAAATGGTCCTCTGGAAAACCTAAATTATTTGCATATTTATTCTTAGCAGGTTGAACAACTGGCATAGCTCAAAAAATATTTTTAAACACATCAGAGAGATCTGCCTTTTGATCATATCGCCATATCCAGTTGTGGGGCTGTTGGTGATGCTGCTGTCATTGTTGATCCGTCTGGTGTAACTGTCGCTGTTGCTCCTTCTGCTATTGCTGGTGCTATCACTCCATCATAGGTTTACTTATCATTTGTATGCTATAATACTTCTTATTACCGACTTTTTTTTAGATTCAATCTCTAAGTGCTTCAAATTTTTAGGCCAAAGATGTCAATTTTTTTAAAAAATAGAATAAATAGTTCCACTTTTTTTTTTTTTCCAAAAAGTGGACTCAAATTCTTGTTGGAACCCCTTTTTGGGTGAGAATTATAGAGACCAAAAAGAATAAATGGTTTCTACTGGTTTTCATCATCCTCAATAAAACAATATAAGGCACATTTTTTAACAAATGCACATGCACACCATAACATGTATACAACATATATAATAAATGAGATACAAATGAAGGAAAGTCATGATAGGTTGATCCCTTAATCACTTTACACCGAGAGAGAAATAAGGATTGTCTAAAGAAAATAAAAAAATATAACAAGAAACACATCACAAGAGAAGCACATTACAAACATGCAAACACATAAAAGAATCCATCATACAAGAGGAGATAGTGAATCTTATCGCCTGCTCCCATCTCAATGTTTATTGTTTAGAGAAGGTGGACAACACACAAGAGGTGCAACATCGAGCACAACATATGAAACCATCAAAAGTTTCAAACAAGGACCATTCTTTAATGACAGGTCACTTTGTTTGTCACAAGGAGCTAAGGATAATATTTGTGAAAATCTAATAGATAATTCATGATTGATTTCTATAAGCTTATACATATCATCATCATTTTTAGCACTTAGAGTTTGTATGCTATAACAATTCTTATTACCGACTTTTTTTTAGATTCAATCTCTAAGTGCTTCAAATTTTTAGGCCAAAGATGTCAATTTTTTTAAAAAATAGAAAAAATAGTTCCACTTTTTTTTCTCCAAAAAGTAGACTCAACTTCTTGTTGGAACCCCTTTTTGGGTGAGAATTACATAGACCAAAAAGAATAAATGGTTTCTACTGGTTTTCATCATCCTTAATAAAACAACACAAGGCATATTTTTAAACAAATGCACATGCATGCCATAACATGTATACAACATATATAATAAATGAGATACAAATGAAGGAAAGTCATGATAGGTTGATCCCTTAATCGCTTTACACCGAGAGAGAAATAAGGATTGTCTAAAGAAAATAAAAAAATATAACAAGAAACACATCACAAGAGAAGCACATTACAAACATGCAAACAAATAAAAGAATCCATCATACAAGAGGAGATAGTAAATCTTATCGCCTGCTCCCATATCAATATTTATTGTTTAGGGAAGGTGGACAACACATAAGAGGTGCAACATCGAGCACACCATATGAAACCATCAAAAGTTTCAAACAAGGACCATGCTTTAATATAGGTCACTTTGTTTGTCACAAGGAGCTAAGGATAATATTTGTGAAATTATAATAGATAATTCATGATTGATTTCAATAAGCTCATACATATTGTCATCATTGTTAGCATTAATATCATTCACATTAGAAACATTGTTATCATCATCAAGAGTATCTTTTTCATCTAAATTAATTATAGTAGGATCTTTTATATGAACAAATAAAATTATGATGTTTATTCAATTTGATTTTCTTTAGATTAAATATATCCAATGGTCTATACATAGGTTTGTTAGAGGGAATCAAGGTGTTAAAAGGTGTCTTAGGGGAGGAAATATCTTGGGAAGCAATCTCACATTCTTTAGTATGGTGGTTGTGGCAACGATCATGAACACAATGGTTGCATTTGGTTTTATTTGAGAATTGTGGTGGTTAAGGATAAATCAACATCAGCTCCTTTTCCCACTTAGGAGGAAGAACACAAGAAACCTCACTAGACTGAGAGATAGAGGATGCAAAATGCTTGTATGACATAGGAGGTGGGTCTGAACCATAAATAGGAGGAATGAAAGGTGTATGAAGGATTCAAGGTTTGAGACAAGAAGATGGGAAATCCTTAGGGTTTCTTAGTTCAAAAATATATTGGGCTTTGAGTTTTTGTCAGGATAGGAAGAGATGGTATTGACAAGGTTGTAACAGTTAAGGCATTCTAGGCCAAAAGAAGTCAAGGTCAAAGTTCCCATGACTTGCAAAAGGTTGATAGAAACTATCATTAATCATGATAATTTATCTATTATGGGGAAATCTCAAACACTTATGGCAAGGAGAGACGATAGCTTTCATGGAGATGAGCCAATGAAGGCCAAGTCTAACTTGAAATTGATTGGAATTTGGGATGACAAAAAAGGTGATATCTAAAGATTTCTTACCAAATTTAATGGGAAAGGTAATGGAACCATGAGTAGGAAAATATTTTTTTTTTTAAGTTTTAATCATGACATCTAATTTATCATAAGGGTCTTGATGAAAATGCCATGTGTAAAAATGTTTCTCAGTTATAATATTCACCGTGCATGTAGGATCATGAAGCATTCCACTAGAGTAAATATCATTAATCTTGATAAAAATCTAAAGGGGACCTTTAGGGGCCTCAATAGTCTCATTAGGTTCAAATGTAATGAAAGGATACTTTTTAAGCTTATGTTTGGGTTTGGGATGATCAATAAGGTTGACAACATTGTTGGCTTCGATACACATTATCAAAATTCATAGTTGTAATCTCAAAATAATCAACAACATTGGTTGAAGAGGAAGACAAGGAATGAGTAGGTTCAATTGTATTGTTAGAATGTGAAGATAAAGTATTGGTATATGTTGAAATTTAAGATCAGATTTGGTATATTCTGATTTTATCCTGTCAAGTCTTTATTTTCTTGCAATAATTATATATGTTGAATTACTGTTTACAATCAACACAAATAATTATTAGAATTATTGTCTTCCTCTTAAAATTATAAATGAAAAGACTAGGATATAATACAGACTGTACCTGTATGGCAGAGAGTTTCCTTAATATAAACTTCACCGAAAGAATGATTAAACACTTGAAACTATGGATTGTATGATCACTGTGTTTTATCATTCTCGGTCTGCATAGATCTAAATATTGGTGCCCAAATGCGTGGAGTTATGTCCATAATGAAACATGAATCTACGTGGAGTCATGTTTCATCGTGGACATGAATCCACATTTATATTAATCTTCTAAGGTTTATTAAACTAATCGACTATTAGTCGATTGAGACTTTATGCAGTCGGTAAACAATATTTATTATGTTTTAATAATAAGAAGTTAGTCAATATTAATCTCAACATTATTTAATATGTTTAATAATAAAGTGTATATATATATATTTATTATCATACCTATAAGATACAATAAACATATTAATGATTAATAAAGTAAATATTTAATTTCTCTATAATTAAATATTTATATATATGTAATCATATATAATTACACAATAATTAACTACATTATTAATTTGATAATCTATCTCATAGAATTTATTTGACTGAAGCTACATGAGAGGAACCTCCTTACAGCAATATGGTGAGAATGCACGAAATAACAGAATATAGAGCAATAGCAGAACTCAGAATGAATCTATTGATTGTGGGCCACTTCGAGGGGGTAACCTCCTTCGAGCAAGCTCAATACAATAAATTCAACGGTGTCCATCAAAGGCCTTAACCTAATCTTATATACTAAGTATGATCTAGAAAAGTAATACTACCTATGCATGTGGGATAATAAAATATACTCACGGGATGACTTACAAAGCATATGCGTTCGACAACACTACACTAGCAAAATAAACAGAAGGAACACACAGGTTCCTAACATCCCCTCTCCCTTAGAAAAAAGCTTTGTCCTCAAAGCTTAAGGTGTGGAAATTGTTGCTGAATTTGATGAAGGGGTTCCCAGGTAGCATCCTCTGGTTGCATGCCATGCCACTGAATCAAGACCTCAGAGATGGAGCAAGAGCGAAGCTGACGAGTGCGCTGGTCAATGATTGCCGCCAGCTCCAGGATAATGGATCCTTCCTTATCCATTTCAGGGAGAGTAGTTTGTGCTCTGACATTGGTACCAAGAACTTGCTTTAGACAAGAAACATGAAATACTAGATGAATGCGGGAAGAGGGAGGAAGTTCCAGTTTATAAGCAACTGAACCAATCTTCTGTAGAACCTTATAAGGCCCATAAAATTTTGGGGCCAGCTTATGACGCCCTTTAAGTTTCAGGGAGGATTTCTTGTATGGCTGTAGATGAAGAAAAACCATATCCCCAACTTGAAATGAGCGCTCAGAATGGTGTTGATCTGCTTGCTGTTTCATTCGATTACGGGCCATGTGAAGATTATCCT
>MU225019.1:268211-306495 GCA_018584345.1 Thuja plicata | reverse complement strand
GGTGTCCATCAAAGGCCTTAACCTACTCTTATATACTAAGTACGATCTAGAAAAGTAATACTACCTATGCATGTGGGATAATAAAATATACTCACGGGACGACTTACAAAGCATATGCGTCCGACAATACTACACTAGAAAAATAAACAGAAGGAACACACAGGTTCCTATCACTACAAAACATCAAAACTCCCTCTTAGCTAGGGAGGATAAAGATTATGGTAACACAAAGTATGAAAAGAGATATTACCTCAACGTAATATCAAAATAAATGACATGTTCACATATATCATAGATATCCACCACAATGATATCATCTCATGATATCAAGAGGAATGACCTACAAATACCAAGTACTCAGAGTAATGGCCTACAAATATATAGTGTCATGATATTCACCAAGCACTCACAATTTCCGTAAGGTATGTGCATAAACATCACCCATTTGACACCTACCATAGGGACATCATATTCATGGTTTGTTTACAGTTGTTAATCCACCATGACATATCTATACAATGCAACTTGAGGATATCAATCTCTTAGTTGATATTTATTTATAAGATATAATCTATCATGATATTGTTAGATATCAACCATATAATATCCATCATGATAGAAGGTCGAGTTATTGTAAGATCGTCACCTTGCAATAATTGCCAAAAGTACAAGTCATAATCATTTAGAAGTTGTCACTTCTTAATGATATACATATGGACCATAAAGTCATGAAACAACACTCATGATTAAAAATATAGAACCATTTTATTAGTATGATGATTCAAAGATGATGAGACTCATTCTTAGTAATTACAACCATACCAATCTTACCGCTAAAGTATTATACCTTCATATTTGCAAGAGATTTGGTGACGATGTCTATTGTATGATCATCTACATTGACATACCTCAACTCAACTATATTTTTATCCACCATGTATCTAATGTAGTGATAAGGTATCTCAATGTGTTTAGATCTATTATGAAATACTAGGTTCAAGGAGATTTTTATGCAACTCTGGTTGTCACAATGGATGATGGTAGGTTCCGTGTGATCAAAATGTGACACTTCTATAAACCATTACACTTGAGAGAATCCATTAAGAGGAAGTATCAAGAAGTGGCTTATAGCTTCCTATCCATAACGTGCAAGAATCATGTAGATAATGATGATGGCTCTTAGATGAACCTAATAAGCAAGGTCCCTACAAGGTGCACTATAGAATGGAAGATTCAAATGATAATACAAAGTAATCTAAGATGAGATGCAAGATCTAAGCTAAAAATGATATGCGAGAAATGCAAGGAAAGTAGATCTAAACTAGATGAATTAAGATAGATGCAAGTAAGTAGATAACAAAGCTAAATGATAATGTAATGCTTCAATAATACCAAGATACAATATGAGCTATAATGAAAGAACTACAAGATCTCAAAAGGGGCAAGATGAAAGAGATCCAATAACTATCTTCTCCAATTTTTTCTATTATCCCTAAATGAGGAGAGAGATTCCTTTTATAGGAGATTAGAAATGAGCGGATGGTCAAGATTAAGAGGCAAAAAGAAATGATCAATGATAGATATTAAATATTGAGTGATCCATGTGCTCATATCTTCAAGAGGCAAAATCAAAGGCTAATATTAAGAGGCAAAACAATGAGTGGTTGAGATAAAGAGGAAAAAACCTTTTTCAAAAGATTCCATCTCATTGAAAAGTGCACTTTCTTATTATTATTTATTTATTATTTTCTTGTTTTATGTGCACTTAAGATAAATGGGTTTTTATTATTTAATTAAAAGATTTTTTGTTTAATTAAAAGGGAGCATGTTCTTTTAATTAAATAAAGCTTAGGATAAAGTGGTCAAACTTTAGGATATAAATAAAATAAATGATTAAGTGGTGATTTGATCAAGAAGATGAGAGATTAAATAAATATGCAAAATTGATTAAGAACAAGATGTAGTCTAGTATTTAAATTTTAATGTTTAGAAAGGGGCTCATAGTCTACTAGATCATTTTTGGGTGATTACATTTGCCCATCTTTGACTGATGTGTGAGCGATCTAGAAACACATTAGGTCAAAGAAAGATGATGTCAAGGTAACTGATAAATATTTGACTCCAAACTTGATCAAATGAAGCACAATAAGACAACTAATCTCAAACTTGATTGAACGAAACTAGCAAAGATAGCAAGATTCCAATGTACAGTAAGCAAAATTGAACACTGAAATAGAGACCGAAAGATAAGATATTAAGATGCCATAATCAATTTGAAACATTGAAAGATAGGTTATTCCTGCCCCCTCAAGATCAAAATTGAAATGAGGTAAAGGAGATGTAGAAATTAGATAGATTTGATCAAATCAAGATAAGATAGGGTCGAACATGATTGATGATTGATTAAGACTGATTAGAAAAGCATTTGGACTAAGTCTGGCCACTAAGCGATGATAATTTGACCCAGTTTGAATAAGGTTGACCAGAAAGGTATAACATTAGCATTAGGTCAAAGCAAGTGCTTTATGAAGAAAAATGATCAATTTTTTTGCCTCAAAGGGTGAAAAGATAAGCCTTAGAAGAAAAGAAGAATGAACTCAAATTTTGGTTTTTGATCCTGAAAAAGAATCAAGGATGCCAATAAAAAAATGACCAAAGTGTCTGATCATGATAAGATGAAGACTCTCTCCTCACCTAATGCAAGATGTAAAGACTATATTTAAGATGCAATGCAAAGATTAAGATGCAAGCTAGGATGAAAAATGAAAGTAAAATGTGCAGGGATCTTACTCAGTCCTTATTTTCATCTTTGAGCCTTATTAAGGGACATCAAAAGATCATACAATTGTCACTAGTGCAAGCGCAACTATGATGATATCGTTATTTTCTATATCAGATAGAATGTAGGAAATATATGTAAGCACCGAGGCATAAGGGGCAAGATGACCTAAACACTGTTTCCAAGTTAATATTGCAAGTAACCATAAGCATCAAGGCATAAGAGTCCAGGATGACCTGAATGGTTCTTGTGTAAGAAAATACAATGTAATAGTCAAGGATATAACTCTAGATCTCCCTAGTGTCCAAGGGGTAAAAGAAAGAGACACCTAGGATCACCAAAGAAATACCCATAGATAGGAATCAAAGAAAACATGCCCAATGCCCTTAGTTCTCTAGTCATAACATCATGGAGAGAATAAGGAAGGAAAATTAAGTGAAAATCATTAATTAGTTAGCACACAAAGAAAATAAGTCATAACATGTCTCAATTATTTCAGTTTAAGTGTGGTGTGAAAATGAAAAATAATAATCACTAACTCGCTAGGACTCATGCCCGTAGGTGAGAAATATCGCACAATCCTAGACTGCAGAAAAAACATCGACTCAAGGTAGCATATCTGATAAGTGTTAAGAAACACTCAATGTTAAAGGAAGTGTTGATAAACACTGTTGGGGGTGAGCCACTAAGAAACACCATTGCACACCAAAGTAGGATATAGTTTATGCCCCCTAGCCCTAGACACAGATCAATCTCAAACCAAAGAGATTGGAGATGGAAGTTGGAAGGGTTTGGAGGGCAAAGAGACAAGATGATAGACATAAACGTATGGGTTTCAAGTAGCGCCTATTTCTAGGTTTTCACCACTTGAATTATTTTCTATTTGTGATACCAAGGCACCTGCTTCCAAGTTTTCACCAAGGCACATCTTTTTTTTAAAATTTTTTTGTTTCTTTTCTCTTTTTATTTTTTTACTTTTTTTGAAGATACATCAAGGCACCTATTTCTAGGTTTTCACCAAGATGATCATTTTTTTAGGACTTTATATGCTTTTTTAAAGATTTTTTTAGGATCATATATCAACTTTTTTAAAAATTTTTTTAGGATATTTTATGATTTTTAGATATTTTTTCAGGACAGTTAAGATATGTACAAAAGCTCTGGAGCATCATGCGCAGAACTTCTTCAGATGAAGGATGTTGATAGGTTTAGGGAGTTGTTTTCCCTTAGGTGTAGAAAGAGGATAGGCTCCAGATCCAAAAGTAGTAGTAACTATGTATGGAACCAACCAATTTGGATCAAAATTCCCTTTTTGTGCTCTATTCTGTTTAGTTTTAGGATTCTCTCTCAAGACGAGATCTCCAACTTGAAGTTCTCTAGAATGAACCTTTTTGTTATAGCTTTGTGACATCCTTTTTTGATATAACCTCATGTGGTCAAATGTAGTTCTTCTACGCTCATCAAAATGTTCTAGCTCTTGTATACACATGATTCTATAGTCATCATCTGTGATGAGAAACTTTAATGAGACTCTTAGGGAAGGTATCTCAACCTCAAGGTGTAAGACAACTTCAGATCCATAAAAAAGTGCAAAGGGGTAGCTCCAGTAGGTGTGTGAATGCTAGATTTGCAAGTGCCGATCTTTTCTTGATTTGTTGACTGCTATGTGCAAAATTTTTAGCAGTGTCTTATTAGAAGCTTCAACCTAGCCATTACCTTGAGGGTAATAAATTAAGGACTAGTGTTGTTTAATCTTGAATTTTTTATATAACAGCTTGAGATCCTTGTTTTTGAATTGTCCTCCATTATATGTAACTATGAAGGAAGGTATGCCATAGTGATATATGATATAATTGAGGATGATTAAAGGCACTTGTTTCTTAGTAGAAACCAAAATAGGAACAACCTCAACCCACTTCGTAAAATATTCTATTACAGTAATAATAAACTTATGTCCACTAGATGAGTTAGGATGTATTTGACCCACCAAATCAAAAGCCCATCGCTGAAAAGGCCAATGTGTTATAGATGGAATAAGTTTCCTATCTGGAACATGGATCAAATTACCATGCATTTGACACTTCTTACAATATTTAGCATATCTAAAAGCATCATTTTGCATAGTAGGCTAGTAGTAACCAACCCTTTGTAGTTTTCGAGCTAGTGCAAGACCATTAGAGTGAGACCCACATACACCATCATGGAATTGAGCTAATGCACATTTAGAATCATCTTTTTCTAGACACCTAATAAGTGTTCCATCTAGAACTTTCCTAAACAAATCACCAAAGATGAGGGTATAGCGGGAAGCATTGTGAATGATTTGTGGTTTCTCATTACGGGTTAGGTTATCAGGAATGACTTGGTCACGCAGGTAAGAGTAAATTTTAGCATATCAGAAGGAGTCATGAAAAATCATGGTACATATGATGTGATTTTTAGGAGAATCATAGGCAGGGTAGTGTAGTTCTTCCATGAGGAATTGAAATCTAGACTCGTGTTCTTCCAACTGTAAGATAGAAGCCAAAGCGGCCATGACATCGACCGCCCTATTTTCTGCTCTAGGGATTTCTTGGAATGTGACAAAAGTGAAGTAATTCTTGAGATCATCAATCATCTTCTTGTAAGGAATCAATTTCTCATCTTTGGTTTGATAGTCATCATTAGTCTGATTTATAATAAGCCGAGAGTCTCCAAAATATGTACTAGATGCATATTTCATAATTTATGTTTGACTGGCTTAACACCAGGAGCTATAGATAGATGATGCATAATTAGATTAGTGTCCATCCATGGAATGTATGCATATGTCCAAGAAAAATTAATTTTCTTTTCCTTGAAGATCTTAGTGAATTGTTGTTTTTCATCTGCTAATAGAGACTGAGCCAAATGTATGATCTGAGGTGCTTCAGCTATCCCAAGATTTATAGGCTGTGTTGGCTATATCAAGACTGAAGATCTATCTTGAAAATAACTAGGAAAACTACCAAGTACCTCATCCTCAGGCACTTTGAAGAGGTTTTCACCCTTAGATACGTCTTTTTTTTTTTACCTTTTTAGGCTCTGACACCGCCACAAAGTGTTTTTTGCCATTAGAGCGCTTGTTCTTTTTCAAAATTTTATTTATTTTATGACTCAGGTACTTGATATCTATCTTAATAATGTTTTTTTTTGCTTGAATGGTGGAAGAAACTATAGGCTCAATAGAATTGAGGTAGCAGGCTATTTCATAGTCATTTTGGAAAGAAGGTAATGTAGGTTGTTGGTTCTATTGTGACCAATCAATAAGATCACGGTACATGAGTGGAATGAAAGTGATAGGTTCCAAAGCATTGATACAAGTGAGGTCATCTCTAGTGAAAAAATGTTCAGATTCTATAAGGTCTCCCTCAAAATTACCTAGATCTATCTAATTCCTAGTGTGGTTAACTTGATCAATGAAAGCAACATATAAGTTCATTTCGTTAGGACCTATGGGTGATTCATTGACCACTTCAGTTTAGTTAGCATAAGTATGCACCAAATCTATTCCCACTTATAGTGATTCAAATGAGAGAGAATCCAATTCATATTCCTATGAGTCAGTACTATTTTCTCTTTGTAAGAACCGTGCCATGTTCTTGCAAATACGTTCTCTATTAGGATCTTCAACATATGGCTCATAATTTTGGTGCGATGTAGAAGCTTCATCATCATGTCCTAGTGGATATAATTCTTCATTCCAAAGGATGGCTATAGAGGGAAATTTTTTTCCCTATCTTGGGTAAAATTTTGAGTAGGTATAATATCTTCTTTAGATTTTCTACCACTAGAATTATCAGGACACTGGTCAAAAATAGGTTCCGCATTAGAGAATCCCAATCCAATATTATCTTTAGATTTCATTCCATTTGTGTGAATCATAGGTTCAAAAAGATTGTGTTTCTTATATCTCAAAGGATCATGACCTGGGTAACCCATCCTAGCTATAAATTCATATCGCTTTCCATATATTTTGGGAGAGACTGATGCAGTAAGCACAACTTCCTTAGCTTCCTTTTCTCTATAGATCCATTCTCTAATATCTTGTTATTATTTTTCATGTTCTATGGGTACTAAGGATTGGACAAAGGTCCCATAACATTTCATAGAAGAATATGAATTCTTATTGTCCTCTAAAGGTTTTCCATAAGAACGAGGGGAGACTGGGAGTGGAGCAATGCAATCTATTCAATATTCCCCCTTTCTAATATTTAGCATTTTTAACTTCTTCTCACAATCAACAAGAGTAGTGTTAGTTTCATCAGAAACTCTATTGTGTGGTACTAAGGATTCAACAGTAAGTGTATTGATAGACATATAATTATCCCCTGGAATGGAAATCTCAGTACTGTTGAAAGGAAACTTTATACATTGATGATAGGTAGAGGGAACCACTTGCATATAATGGATCCATGATCTCCCTAGAAATATGTTGTATGCAAGGGAAATATCAAGAACTTGAAAGACCACATCTTTTTCTACTGGACCAACCCAAATAGTTAACACAACCAATCCTTTGGAAAACTTTCAACTTCATCAAGCTTTAATAGTAATCTTCCTCCTTGGATCAATGGTGAACTTTGACAATCCCAACTACTTAATCACATTGAAATAACAAATATTTAACCCATCACCATTATCTATCAGCATGTTTTTGACTCAGCTTCAGTATATTTGGATTTCAATAAGGCAAGGTTATGGGGATGACTTAAAGACTTGTCATCTTCTTCAGAAAATGAAAGGTAATGTGGAGCAGCAATGTGATTAACCATGGTATGAAATTGATCAGTATCAATGTCTTTGGGGATATTTTCTGTTTGCAAAGATTTCTCTAAGACCTCCTTATGCATAAGTGATAACTCTAGCAACTAAAAGATTGAAATTTTGGCTGGAGTACACTGAAGTTGATCTACTAGATTGTAGTTTGAATTACTGGAAGTAGAGGCTTTCTTGGAAGAGGATGACACTTTCTTGGGAATAGTTGGATTGGAAGAATTAGCACCTCTGAGCATAACCTTGGGTTGACTCCTAGTTACAACATTTATACTTTCCCTATGTGAAGGAGATTGGATGCCTCTAAGCATGATCATGTGGTTAAACTCATTGTAAGATTGGGATTGTGTGGAAGAACCAACACCTCTCAAGATAACCTTAGGTGCCTCATCAGTATTTGAATCATAGTTGGGTCTATTAGATCTCACCATGTTAATGTTTTGATTCATAGGTTCAAGCATATTGATAACATTTTTATTGTTCATATAAGTATAGTTGATCTTATCTCCCTCAGCTTTCTTTGATGTTTCTCCTTTTTCATACTTAGGGAATCTTTCTTTAAAGGCCCTATGATCATAATTATTAACAAGACCATCCAATCCAACTTTTCCATCTTCAATAATATCTTGAATTCAATGTTTCAACTTTACACAATTGTCGGTCTTGGGTCCTTTTTTCTTATGATACTCATAATAATGATTGTCATTCCACCACTTAGGTTTCCCTTTTGGCTCATATGGTTTAGCATATTCAGGTAGTGTGATAATCTTGTTGTCAAGTAGAGTCTTAAGAATCACATCATATGAATCTCCCAAGGGAGTAAAATCACATTTAGGCCTAGGTACTCATGAAGATTTAGCCTTATTAGAATCATTAGATCCTGCAGCTTCTTATTGTTTTGTTGTTAGGATAGCCCTAACCAAGTTAAAAATGGGCTCTTTAGGCTTAGGCTCATCAACAACAATATCATTGAACACATGCTTGTTCTTATTCCAAGGCTTATTCTTGTCTTTTTTATATCCATTACCATTTGTGGAATTGTCCTTGCTCAATGTGATCTCACCCTTTTTGACTGAAACATCCTCTATTCAGAAAGCATTTCAATCATATCATTAAAGGTGAAAAAGAATTGCTTTTAAGATCATAATACAACTTAGGTATGAGATTATTAACAAAGATATAAATCTTCTCATTTTCTGGAAGTTGACGTGGGTATCATGAGTGTATCTTTCTTCATCTTTGCAAGAATGTAACAAAAGGTTCACCTTGTTTTTGTTTGATGTTTCATAGGTCAAGCATTGTCACAGGGTGCTGAATATTATAAGAGTATCATTAAAAAAATCTTTGCACTAACTCATCAAAATACTTGAGTGGAGGTGTGGTTTTGTGAACCACTCCATAGCTTGTCCATTTAGACCCCTAGGAAAGATTCTCATAAGATAAGTGTCATCATGCATACAGTCCATACTCAAAGCATAAAATTGTTGAACATGGTCATGTGGATCCCCATTTCCATCATACTTGTCATACTTAGGAATCTCAATATCCCTTGGAAAAGGAATCATGTATAGACTCTTGTCAAAAGGTAAATCACATATGGATTCCATAGAAAATGATGACTTAGGCTTCTCCTTTTCCCTTTTTAAGCTTGACATTTCATTTTACAAATTTTGTATTTCCTTGATGGCAACTTCCAAAAGTGAGGGTTCTCTTCTTTGAATCAATCCATAAACATCAAAGTCATGAGGGAGTTTCAACCCTTTAGAAGCCAAGTGCATGAAATATTGATCACCATTTTGTTCCAATTCTTTTAGAATTAGTCTTTGATAATGGTCATCTTGTTGAGATTTTAGGAGCTCTTCTTTAGTAATCTCATGCTCCACATTGTTGCCATGTTGATAGTTTGACCTATAATGTGAAGATCTTGGAGGTGAATCAAATCTATTGTGTTGTGACTTTGGGGGAGATCTATCAGGTGTATTATTCCCATGATCTCCAAGGAAATTGGTATTGAATTTTTGAGCCAAATGGGTTTCTTGTTCCTCCATGTAAGCCTTTCTTTCTAACTCCATTTGTCTTAGCCTTTAATTGTATTCAAAGAGATCATTTAATCACTTGTTATGCTCATCTCTAGACATGGTGAGAGATAAAATATTTTTAGATATTGATGAGTCAAGAGGTGTCTTGTAGGTACTATCCAAGGTACTTCCAAAAGGATCAAACCAAACTTTGTTACTATCCCCCTCTTTATCAAAGGTAATTTGAGGTTATTTGTCTTCATGATGCTGACACCTAGTAGGAAAAGGTAATTAGTCAAAGCTAATTGGAGGTTTCTTTCCTTGATCAATCTGATATCTAGTTTTTAGTGGCATGAATGAGAATGTAAACAACTAATTAAGATGACACAAGACAACTTGATTACCACCCCAGAAAAGAAAAGTGTTCACTTGTCAAAAAGTAAAAGAGAGTAACATAAGATCAAGATGAATTACCACAAAGTGCCCAAGCTACAGGTAAGATCCTTGTGTACTACACTTGTGACTCAAGTCAAGAGATAATGTCAAGATAAAGATAAAGATAAAGATAGCTAGAAGGGATAGACAAGTGAACAACTTTACTAATAAAGAATATAATCAAGGTATGTAGGTGATCCTCTTTAGCTAAAAACAATCATTAACCTGCTAGTTTCAGACCAAGAGACTAGAAATAGTCAAGTATAAACTTCCTAAACTAGCTAAGAGTAAATTGAAGGCCAAACCCACTCAGAGAAGAAATTTGGCGAAAAAACACAAAAAGCCAAATGATATTTCAATATAGGATGATATTTATTTATAACACAGGATGATGTTTCAGATTGTCGCATGATATTTCTCACTACTACAGGCGAGACTGAGACAAAAAACATAAAAAGACCAAATCTTTGACTCAAAAACTTTGCTTTGACTGATTAGAAATTTGTGTCAATAAGAAATTTCAGTTTTAATAGCAAGTTTGGAGTTCAGAATCAAGTTTTCAAAGAAAATGTGATGCATGGAGTAGTCTTCAAACAATCAAGTAAGGTACACAACAACCTTTCTTGATACAAGCATTTGTGAGGTCTCAAAGAAAAACCTTATGAATAGTACCATCATGTTTATGTTCAAATGATTTCCATGGGTCTTAACATGATCAAAGACACATCAAACACAAGCTACCTAAGGACAATTTGGATTAGTATCAAAATCTTTACCCACACTAGATATTTCTTTGCCTCACACAAATTGAAGTTGGCTTTGGGAATACAAATGGTGAGTGTAAAAATCTTGGGGTGATCTAAGAAACCACTTGGATCATTCCTTGCACAAAGATTATGATACTTTCAGAGGTGAGTCAGGTATCTTCTATCTAAAAGTGTCTTGTAATGAAATCCATTCATGACTATCCCTTGTAGTTTTGCAAGCAAAATTGAGGCATATATCCCTACAAGAACTCAAAATGCATAGTATCACAAGAAAGATTGAGACCTCTCAGACCTATACAAGTTGAATGTACTCCCCTTGTAGTCTTATAAACAATATTTAGACCAAGATGGACCTACAAGCGCCCAATCAAGTATAGTCTTGCTTAGCAAGATTGAGGCAACTAGGGCCTACATATTAAGAGGTATTAGGAATAGAAAATAACCAAGTCTCCCTTCTCTTTGGATCAAAGGAAGATTTTTATTATAGTGGGATGGAGTAGCTAGGTCTGCTTGTTCCCCACTTGGGTCGTTCCCAAAATATTTCTCTCTTGGTAGGCCCTCTAAAGGTAAATGCAAGAAAGAAAAGGATAACTAATGAAGGTAAATATTTATGATTTTCCATAAGGAAAAGAGCATACTATCCTACTCCATAGTGTCTCCCAAACACATCAAGGACATGTTCATTTACCAAAAGACAACTAATTAAGCTATGTGCCTATGAAAAATGATTTATGATAGCAAAGACACACAAGATCTAGTTACATACCTCCAACGTAATTTCCAAAATTTTTAATGCAATTCCTTTGTCAAACACATCCTACAAAACAACAAGTTAGGGAAAAAAAGATATGTAAATGAAAGAAATAACCCTGCAAAACCACTTGTTAGGAAAAAAATAAAAGATCAAAATGCTTCAATAAAACCCAGTCAACAACCCTAAAGTGCAAGATGCAATGAAATGAAGCTGAAAATAAGGTGCAAGCTCATCATAATTTTTTTTTTGCTTTTGACCTAGTCAACAAGATCTGATTTTTTTGCTATGATTCCGACGCTAAAAATAGAAATGAAAACAATTGAACCCTACTAAAAATTTGAGAGCTTTTCAAAAATATAATTTTTTTAGAAAAATACCTTAATTTGTGCCCTAGGGACCCTATTTATCAAAACAAACCAGTTTTCAAAGATTGGATTTTTAAGCTATTACATGTCATAAAAATTAAAAACACAAAAAACATAGCCCTTGAAGAATTTTTGTAGCTTTCCAAAAATGTAAAATTTTCCCTAACATTCTCTGCTTTGCGACCATAAATGAATTTTCATGAAAAATCATAAAAAAACTTATAACTCGTGGAAAAATGATCAGAAAAATCTTATTTTCGGGATAAGACACATGTGAACCATATACAACCTACAAAATAAAATTTAGGCCAAAAATCCCTGTCGTGTGTGAGATATGATCAAATATTTAAAAAAAAACCATAGGTTTTGTCTTCAACTCATCCTACGCAAGGGTTAGCCTTTAAAAAATTTAATAAAACAACCATGTAAATATTAGAAAATTAGAAAATCTGAATAAAATGAAGGAAAATCAGGGACATGAGCCCCACGGTGGGTGCCAAAAATGTATGATAAAAATGTGACACTTCTATAAACCATTATACTTGAGAGAATCCATGAAGATGAAGTCTGAAGAAGCGGCTTATAGCTTCCTATCCATAGCGTGCAAGAATCATGTAGATAATGATGATGGCTCTCAGATGAACGTAATAAGAAAGATCTCTGCAAGGTGCACTATAGAATGGAAGATTCAAATGATAATGAAAAGTAATCTAAGATGAGATGCAAGATCTAAGATAAAAATGATATGCAAGAAATGCAAGGAAAGTAGATCTAAACTAGATGAATTAAGACAGATGCAAGAAAGTAGATAACAAAGCTAAATGATAATGTAATTCTTAAATAATACCAAGATACAATATGAGCTATGATGCAAGAAGGATTCAAGATGCAAGAACTCCAAGATCTCCAAAGGGGAAAGATGCAAGAGCTCCAACAACTATCTTCTCTAATTTTTTCTGTTATCCAAGAGCGAGGAGAGAGCATCCTTTTATAGGAGATTAGAAATGAGTGGATAGCCAAGATTAAGAGGCAAAAATAAATGATCAATGGTGGATATTAAATCTTGAGTGATCCATGTGCTCATATCTTCAAGAGACAAAATCAAAGGCTAAGATCAAGAGGCAAAACAATGAGTGGTTGAGATAAAGAGGCAAAAATATTTTTCAAAAGATTCCATCTCATTGAAAAGTGCACTTTCTTATTATTATTCATTATTTATTATTTTCTTGTTTTATGTGCACTTAGGATAAAGGGGTTTTTATTATTTAATTAAAAGATTTTTTTTTTAATTAAAAGGGAGCATGTTCTTTTAATTAAATAAAGCTTAGGATAAAGTGGTCAAACTTTAGGATATAAATAAAATAAATGATTAAGTGGTGATTTGATCAAAAAAATGAGAGATTAAATAAATATGCAAAATTGATTAAGAACAAGATGTAGTCTAGTATTTAAATTTTAATGTTTAGAAAGGGGCTCATAGTCTACTAGACCATTTTTGGGTGATTATAGGTTCTAGTGGCTTCCCAAATAATCCAACTAGAATTTTCCTCAACCATACTGCTTCTCGTGCTCCCATACATGCTACAATGTACCCTGCTTCTGTGGAGCTCCGAGCAACTAAAGATTGTTTTCTACTAAACCAGGATATCATAGCCGATCCTAAACTAAAGCAACATCCTTAGGTGCTTTTCTGATCCACAATATTTACAGCTAGATCTGAGTCCGTGTACCCATGCAAGTTAAGATCTACATCTTTATATCTTAACCCATATTTGATTGTGCCATGAAGATACCTTAAGATGTGTTTAGCTGCTACTAAGTGTAATTTATTTGGTTCACACATGAAATGACTAAGTGCATTCACTACATAACAAATATTTGGTCTGGTGTTTACCAAGTGCATCAGAGATCTAATTATCTATTTGGAGAGAGTAGGATCTGCTGGCTCTGAGTCAATAACTGCTTCTTTTAACTTGTGCATATTTGTTTCCATCAGAGTCAACATAGGTTTGCAATCCATCATCCTGAATCTTTTTAGGATGCCAATAGTATACTTCCCTTGATTTAGGATAATTTCATTTGCATGCTTCCATACTTCTAAACCTAGGTAGTGAATAATTCCTAAATTCTTCATGTCAAATTCAGATGCTAGATCTTGTTTGCACTTAGTGACGAGATGATATTCTCATGTGATTAATAAGTCATCAACATAAAGAATCAGAATTAACATATCTTCATCTATTACCTTGAAGTAGAGATTGGGGTCTGCAATATTTTTGGAGAAACAAAGTTTTGTTAGATAATGGTCTATCCTCTCATACCAAGCTCGAGGATATTTTTTGAGACCATATAGTTCTTTCTTCAATTTGCAAACATGGGACTATTTATCATGCACTAAAAATCCTTCAAGTTGTTCTAGGTATACTTCTTCTTCAATCACACCATTTAGGAAGGCATTCTTTACATCCATCTGATGAATTTTCCATCCTTAAACTGTAGTAATAGAAATTATAGCCCTGACTGAGGTATACCTGACAATTGGAGAAAATATTTCTTCATAGTCAATACATTGTTTCTGACAAAAGCCTCTTGCAAAAAACCTAGCCTTGTGTTTTCAATGATTCCATCTATTTCATGTTTGATTTTAAATAACCACTTTGAGGAGACCACTGATTTGTTTTCAGGTCTAGGTACAATATCCCATACATCATTATTTAGAATGTATTTATACTCTTCTATCATGACATGCTTCCAATTTCAATGTTGAAGGGCTTCCTCAACATTTGAAGGCTCTAAATTTATAAGTTCACTCATGAGTGCAACATAATTGGAATCTCTATTTGGTCTTTTTCTTTCTCTGGGAGTTCCTGGAGGGGTTGCATATTTTCTCTCTTCTTCAATCATCTTCCTAGCCCATAGAGGTATTTTCTTATTTACTCTATATTCATCAGAGGTATCCATGGGTTTAATGAAATTATTGTCTTCTATGATCCCTTGATTCTCCCCCTAAATCTCAAAAGAGGGATCCTTTAGAGGAACTTCGTCATTTATTTCATTTTCATCCTTGGATCATTTAAATACAATATCTTCTTCAAATATCACATCATTCTTAGTTAAATATATATTTTTCCTGGAATGTAAATTCTATAGGATTTAGAGGTTTCACTATACCCAAAAAAGATTCCCTTCTTCCTAGAGGGTTCTAACTTAGAACTTTTCTCTTTAGGAATGTGAATGTAAACTGGACAACCAAATATTCTTAGGTGACTTATATTAGGTTTAATTACAGTGAATTCTTCTTTAGGGTTTTTTTTTTCCTAGATGGGAGTGTGGGCATCTATTTTGGATGTATTCGATAGTACTAGAAGCTTCAACCCAAAGATAAGTTTCTAGGTTTTGATCATTCATCATGGCTTTTGTAGCCACAATAATAGTTATGTTCTTTCATTCCAGAACTCCATTTTGTTGAGTGTTGTAGGGAACAATGAACTCCCTCTTAATCCCATCATTTTAAAAAAGGTTTGAGAGCTTTATGAAGTGTATTCCCTCCCATTATTTGTTCTTAGTGTTTTAATTCTCTTCCCTAATATATTTTCTACTAGAGATTTAAATTATTTAAAGGTCATAACATTTTCTTCCGAATCTTTACATTTTAGAAATTATATCCATGTCTTCCTAGAGTAGTCATATATAAAGATAATATAATACAAGGATTCTCCTAGGGAGGGAACAAACATAGGTCCACATAAATTAGAATGAACAAGTTATAGTAAAATTTTAGATTTACTTTTACTATTGTGAAATGTTCTTTTGGTGTTCTTCCCTAATGTAAAACCTTTTCAAGCCCCTTCATGTTTAGGTTTGAGCTTAGGTAGTCCTATTACTATCTTCTCTAAAGATGGTAAGCCACCAAAGTGAAAATGTCCTAGTCTCCTATGCCAAATTTCACTTGCATTGGTTGACTCATAGATTAAGGCTTGAGAGGGGGAAGTACATAGCTTGTAGATACATCCATGCCTTGTTCCAATAGTATGAGAATTCTTAATGTTTATAGTTCTTGGGCCAAGCTAGTAATTTCCCTTCTAGTTAAGTAATTCTGTACCCTTTGTCTTCAAGTGTTGAAATAGAGACTATATTTATTTTGATCCTGGGTACAATTAGTACACTTTTGAGTTGGAGTGAGATGCCTATTTGGTGGTTGATGGTGCATGTCCCAATTCCCTTTACTAGATATTTTGCATCATCTCCAATAGTATCTTCTTCATCATAATTTTCATCTATAGATTTTAGATGTTCTCTGAAGCCTATTATGTGTCAGGAAGCCCCATTGTCTATCACCCAGGTGTTTAAGTTGTTTGAAACTTAACTAGATAGGGAGGAATAAAATAAAAAATTCTCTTAATCCATATCCATGCTTGTTTTAATGACTTCAATGAAGGAAGCTTGGGGTTTAGGTCTATCAGGACACTTTACTGCAAGATGACCATATTTATCACATCTATAGAATTACACTTTAGATAGGTCCCTCCTTTATTTAAATGATTGTTTCCCACTTGTGTCCTTATCCTTTTTCCTTTTGAAGTTAGTTTTATTCCCTCTTTTGTGAGATTGAGTGGTTAGAACATGAATGTATTCTTTTTTGGAATTCATACTGATCCCTCTAGTCATTAATCTATACTCTTCTTGAATGCAGTATGTTTTCAATCAGTCAAATTTAAGAAGTTTGGAGCAAGAACTTACCCCTTGAATAAATTATTCCCATTGAGACAGATAGTTCATTTAGGGATATCATTTTTATCTCCTTACTATCAAATGTATGACCAATTGTGGAGAGTTGATTTCTCAAATATGTTATCCTCATAAAGTATGAGGTTCCCTGATTCATCTTCATGTGAACAAGAAACCTACTAGTGTTTTTGATCTTGAACATGTCTTCTAGGGATTTGAACATAGAATATGCTGAGTCTAATTTGACAATAATAGGTACTATGTGATCTTTTACTCAATCAACCATTGATTTCATTGCTTTGGTGTTGTTCTTTTTGCAATGAATCTTTTCATATTTCCCAATAGGTCCAGGGTCTGCATTTTCCACCATAGTGTTTATCTCATGTTCTTTTAACGTAAGAAAAATTCAAAATTTACAAGCTACAAAGTTTGAATCTCTTCAAGTCTAACTCCAATCACCATTTTGTAAAATATAATATTTTCCAAAAATATGGTAGTTAGATTTCTTAATTAAAAAAATCTGATCTTATCTTTTTCCTAAGGCTTCTCTGATACCATGTTGAAATTTAAGATCAGATTTGGTAAATGTACATTTAAAATTATCCTTTAATTCTATCCTCTTAAGTATTTATTTTCTTGTAGTAATTATATATGTTGAATTACTATTTAACACAAATAATTCTTAGAATTATTGTCTTCCTTTCAAAATTATAAATGTAAAGACTAGGATATTATACAGAGTGTGTCCATATGGAAGAAAATTTCCTTAATATAAAATTCATGAAAAGAATGATTAAACACTTGAAACTATGGATTGTATGTATCCCTGTGTTTTATCATTCTTGGCCTGCATAGATATAAATATGGGTGCCCGAATGCATGGAGTTATATCCATGATGGAACATGACTCTACGTGGAGTCATGTTTCATTGTGGACATGACTCCACATTTATATTATTCTTCTAAGGTTTATTAAACTAATCAACTATCAGTCAATTCAGACTTTATGGAGTTGGTCATCATTATTTAATATGTTTTAATAATAAGCAGCCGGTTAATATTAATCTCAAAATTATTTAATATGTTTAATAATAAAGTATATATATATATATATATTTCTTATTATATCTATAAGATACAATAAACATATTAATGATTAATAAAGTAAATATTTAATTTCTCAATAATTATATATATATATATATATATATATATACACAATAATTAATTACATTATTAATTTGATAATCTATCTCATAGACTTTATTCGACTGAAGCTACAAAACATCAACAGTATAGATTTAAAATTTTTGGTTTGGAGGGTCAATGAAATTGTTTCCTTGATTATTAAAACCCTCAGTAGTTATGGAATTAGAATAAATAAGGCCTTGGATGATTGTATTCAAATGTAAACATCTCTTAGTATCATGGCCAACTTGACGATGATATTAACAAAAGGATTTAGGATCATAAGATATAGAAAAAGGTTTGGATGGGTTGATTGGTTTGATGGGAGGAAGTGTTAACATATTAGCATTAATCAACTTTAATATCACATTATTCAAAGATTCAGAAAGAGGCATAAAATTACAAGATGGCTGAATAATAGATGACAAGGAGCCATATCTTTAGTTGTAGCTGCCACTTGCACATCAACATTGTTTAATGAATTATTGATATTAATAAAGCATTTGTTTTTTTCAAAATTTTGAAAGGGCTGTGAGGTGGCATCACTCTTATCAACCAGGGCCATTGGAATAGAGGTCTCAAACTAGCTCACTTGATGTTGATGATTATGAAGTACTGCACACAATTGGGTAAAATAAGTAGATTTAGAAAGCAATATCTTATCCCTAATATATTTTTAAAAATTAGAAATGCAATGCATTGAACACCAATATGAGGCACATAATAAGAAATTTGATCATGAAAATGTTTGAATCTACCAATAAAATTAGTCACTTTTTCCTAAACACCTTGCTTACAATGAATTGAACTAGTCAAAGAAATTTGAGGACCAATGTTATTTTGAAATTATTGAATGAAATAATTCACGATTTTTTGAAACGAGTCGATTTTTTGAAATGAGTCAATAGAATAAGGAGGCAAAGAATAGTAAAATTGTAATACCTTATCTTGAAATGTTCTAGTAAATAATTTAGCCATTAGTTTATGATCACGAGAGAATTCACTACACAATTTTTGGAATATTTTCACATGAGCCAAGTGATCACCTTTTTTAGTATAGATCTTTAATGGGGTATCTCCATGTATTGAGGGATAACAACATGAATTCTATCAAGAGATAAAGGAATAGAGAAGAGATAAAGGAATATAAATTTCAATAGTAAGAAGATTGAATTTGGATCGGGTCATAGAGGCAATTTTTTTTATAAGGATGACATTTATTGGGAAAGGATATTAATGGTATTTTTGGTAGATGGATTGTTATTGTCCATATATTGGAAAGTGGAGGATTTGGAACATTATGTGGAATGGATGGAGCATTAGAATATGGAAATGGGACATTGTGATAAGTAGGTATAGGTGATGGTTAGGGAATACATGAGATACTTGTAGGATTGAAAATAATTCCAAGAGTAACATGTATAGGATTAATGTTTGAAATAGATGTAGCCATGAGAGGTGGAGTATATGTATGCACACTAGGTGGATTAGAATTATCAACACTAGTTCTAGGATGAGAGAGACCAATATATTGAACACAATTTTGGATATTGATAAGATGATAAATTACACATAATACATGAATACTATTCTCATAATTATGTATCAAATTCCTCAATCTTTCTACTAAGGCGATGGATTCCCTATTAGAATGATCTTGAATTAACCATTGCTCAAAAATTTCAAAATTATGGGAAAGTTTTTGTACTTGGGTAGGAGACACTCTTAAGGTTTCATCTTCATCAGGAGAAGAGTGGGAAGAGGAATTATCTACAATAGTGGGAATTCCATTATTAGGCATAATGGTATCATCATTCCTAGGAAACATAGAGGACTCAAGATAAAAGGAACCCATAAGTCTACAAATTCTTCTCACTAGAATGCTATAGTTGGACTTAAAGTTATTTAACTCATGGACAAGATAATGAAAGAGGGAAATGTATAAACAATGAAATATATTAGTGAATTGATTATTTAAATATTGTATGAAATGAAATAACTAACATATAAAATAGATCCAAAAACCTACTAAAGGAACTTAATGCTACTTTCGTGATTCTTATGCCAAAAGTCTTAGGGGCAGATTCTATGGAGCTCTTCAGACCCATAAGCTTATGAAATTAATTCTATAAGATTATCTCTAAATTCATTACCATCATAATTCTCAAAGTGCTCACCTCTATCATTTCTCACCAACAGTCAGGATTTGTTCTGGGTAGACAGATTCTTGATTCCATTATGGTGGTGCATGAAGTGATCCACTCCTTATATGCTGATAAGAGGGAAGGTTTCCTTCTCAAGATGGACCTGTCCAAGGCCTATGATCATGTTGAATGGTCCTTCCTACTGAAGGTTCTTGGATATTTTGGTTTCAACTTGAATATTTTCTAGATCATCCATCAACTCATATATTCTCCTTCGCTGGCGGTTCTGGTCAACGGTTCTCCATCCGCTTTCTTCAAAGCTTCTAGGGGTTTGAGATAAGGAGACTCCCATCTCCTATTATCTTCATTATTTTGGCTGAGTCCCTTGGGATATTGATTATAGAAAAAGGAGGATTGGGGAGCTGAAAGGCATCATACCATCCTCTAGTATCACTATTTTCTCTCACCAAATTTTTTTTGATGATACCATATTAGGAGGGGAGGCTTCAGTGAGAGAAGCTAGAGTTGTTAAAAAATTTCTTAACTCCTACACTAGAGCCACTGGGAAATCAATCAACTAGAATAAGAGTTCACTCTTCTACCTCTACCCCTAAGGAAAGACAAAGGAGAATTGTAGATATCTTGGGATGTGGCATTGGCTCCCTTCCCTCAAATTACTTGGGTCTCCCTCTAGGTGTTAAGCCCCCTGATGAGTTCTGGAAAAAACTCATTGATAGTTTCAATAGGAAATTGGTAGGTTGGAAGGGGATCACTCTTAGTCAAGCAGGTAAAATCCAGTTGGTAAAATCTACTCTACAAAACCTGCCAACCTATTCCTTAAGCCTCTTCTCGATACCTGCTAAAATTGCGGAGGCAATGGAAAAATGCAAAGAAGATTTCTCTAGTCAGGGGCTGATGAGAATAAGAGATTTCCTTTGATTACATGGGAATAAGTATGCCTCCCAAAAAGTGTTAGAGGTATTGGGATAAGGAGAATCATGCCTTTCGACAAAACTCTCCAAGTGAAACAAATATGGCACATCTTTTATGGCAAGGGTGAATAGAGAGACTTTTTTGAAGATAAGTATCTTTCTAATGATTCTATGAGTTATTTCTTTGGATGTGATGATATCTTGAAAGGTTCTTTCATCTTGAATAGTTTCCTTAATTCTAAAGAGTTATCCAAGTCTAAAGCTAAATGGAAAATTGGAAATGGTCAAACCATTAACTTTTGGGATGACAATTGGCTCCAATTTGGTCCCCTGAGGGACTGTGAGCCTTGAAAAATATGGATGGATGAGTGTAACCATCAATTTGGCCCCCCCGGTCTGCAACTATAAAGTGGGGAATGCCTGGGTGGAATTTCCCTTTATCTCTCAGGATTTATCTTCCCTTATTATGGATCTGAATGTGGTTTCTTTGTACCCTAATTAGGATGTCATGATTTGGGAAGGATCCGCCAAAGGTTCCTTCTTAGTTACTTTTGCCTACTCTTTCCAGATACAACTGGAAGCCAAGCCTATTTGGGCTAAAGCTTGGTCCCCTAGCCTTATTCCCAATATTAATGTCTTCTTCTAGCTTTTCCCTTAGAATCATATCCTTACTATTGACAACCTTTTAAAGAGAGGCCTCCCGATCCCCAATAGGTGTGTGATTTGTAAGTGTCAAGATGAATCTGTGAATCACCTATTTATTCATTTCCCCTTTGTTAGTTTTTTCTGGCAGTCCCTCGTCTTTATTTTTGGGATGCAATGGTGCTTTCCCTCCTCTATCCAGGACCTTTTTTCCCAATGGACCCTTCCTTTCAAGCACACCACTTTTCACAAAATCTGCATATGGCTCTCCCTCACCTGTGCTGGGAATTTTGGAAAGAGCGTAACAACTGAATCTTCAGGGATTTCTTTGCCCCTCCCAAAATAATTTTTGAAAAGATTCACAATGCTCTAATGGAAAATTTTGTTTCATGTGGTGGTACTAACCCTTTTGGAGGAAAAGACAACTATGGTGACCCTAAGAAGATCAACTACAAAAGATAGAATTATTCCTAGAGCTATCCCCGAGAAGGATGGTTTAAGGCCAAATTTGATGGAGCTTCCAAGGGTAATCTGGGAAAGGAGAGAAATGGTGGTGTGTTCAAAAACTGCTATGGTAAGGGTACTACTGCTATCATCCTCCCACTTGGCACCCAAACCAATCACTTTGCAGAAGCGAATGTAGCCCTCCAAGTTACCAAATTAGCCCATGATATTGGGATAAAAAAACTTTGGCTAGAAGATGACTCTAGTAACATTATAAATTTCCTTAACAATTTACACCCACCATCATGGACTATTTCTAATATGATTTAAGAAACCCACAATATCTTAAATATCTTTGAGAAGATACACATATCCAACGCGTACATGGAAGCCAACCAGGTAGTTGACTGGTGTACCAACTTGGCTATGAAAAGTGACACTCAGATTAGATGGCTTCACGGATTAGACCTCCCACATGAGTTGAAGGATTTAGTCAAATACAATAGAATCTAGGGAAAGGAGGGAATTAAAATTATTAATCATGAAAGTTAATGCTGCGTTTTGAAAAAAATTTCCCATAAATGGAAAGTACAGGATTGGAAGGAAGGGTAATGAATCCAACTCCCATTCACATGCTTTCTAGGTTCCCATTCACAAAGTTAAAACTTACCTTTTTAGGCATATTAGAAGAATAATCTAGGATACTTCAGCGAGAAAAGCTGTAAGCCGAATCACCATAACATGAAACTGAGCCTTAATCATGCAATGGGTGGAGAAAGACATAGAAGGGATCCCTCTAATAACAATGAGAAATTGAGGAGATGGACTAAGGTATGGTATTATCTACAACAAGGTGGAATTTCAACTTTTATTGAAAGGATTCATGGTGGGAAGTCGTCGGTGACCAATTTTTTTTTGAAAAGATGGGATGAGGGCAATGTGGGGATTGATGGAAGAAAATTTATGGTCATTGAGGAGGTTACCTCCACTGTTACTGGCATCCTCATTATGGGTAATAAATTTTACAGGGCTTGTAAAATTTTGGACTCTGTGATCAGTGACTTTGTGAGGAATGAGGAAGAGAAGAAAGCTCTCATTAAAGTTGGGACTTATTACCTACCAGAAGGGATCAAAATGCTGTGGAGATTCATCATGAAGGCTATGATCTCTTATGTCACATTGGATACCAGGTTTGATAGGATAAGAACCTATCACTTCATCCTCATGAACCACTTTAGACATGGTATGTAGGCTTCTAACCCATTCTACTTATATCCTTCTATAAATAAAAATATTAATGGTTATAGGGATAAGGCTATTACAAATCCTACTCTGCATGAGGGGATTTTACTTCTCATTTATGAGTAATTTAAAGCCCAAATTATGGGGAAGGAGGTTGCTGATAAAGAGGACATAATGGATGTCTCTAGTTCTGATTATGTCCCTTCAAAAACTAAAGATAGTGAGGGTTTTCACTTTGAGGGTCAGAAAGATTGTGACATTAAGAAGAAGAATCTGGGCTCATCCTCTAAGAAGAGAACTGCCAATATTCATATTATCGAAAAAGAGAAAACATTGACCCCTTCCTAGAAAAATACCACTACTGTGATCTCTTCTGAGGAGGAGTATAACAATAATGAGGAAGGGATGAAAACTAATGATGAGGAAGATATATCTAGTGGGAAAGGAAGAAAGAAAATGGAGGTCGCTATTGTGAAGTACCAAAATAAAAAGAGCAAGAACAAGGAAGAAAGCACAAGCTGGAAGACTCCAAATGACCAGAATCACATAAATACCCCTAGCTCTTGTGGCAAGGAAAAGGATAAACTCCAAAATGAGAATGATGAAACTAACCAGGAAAACCCTTCTCCCTAGTTCTCTGATCCCCACATCTCGGTGAAAGAAAAGGGACAAGATAACAATTATTGTTGCTATGTGTTTGCGCAGGGGAGGAAGACAGTTTGACACAACTCTGATGTTAAGACTACCAAAATGGGGATAACCAGGGAAGTCATTAATCCCAAAGTTATCAAAAGTGAGGATAGTAGGATAAAGATGGAGGAGCTGATTGATCTAGAAATGGTGGTTCTCAGTGATAATTTGAGGGAAATAGAGCTTGACCTTCTCAACAATTCCAGGAATAGCATGCTGGACAATATAGGTCTATCAAGTGATTATTATATGAAGTGAGGGAGCTCAAGAATAGAGCAAAAGGGACAAACAACATCAATGGTGAAAGTACTGCTGAAGGTCAGAAGAGTCTAAATACCAGGGTCAGTAAGATGGAGGAAAAAATGATGAGGTTTGAGGCGAATCTTAAAAGCATTGCAGAGCAGAGCTTCAACATCCTAAAAGCCTCCAATAAGCATATCAAGATTCTCATTGAAAAAATGGAAGAAAAACCTGAGGGAACAGATTTGGCCAAAACTAGTGTGGAAAAAGAGTAGAAGCCTAAAGAGGGACCTAGAAAGAGGACTAGGGCTAGTTTTAAGTGTATCATCTTAAAACGGAAGCACTTCCATGTTAAGAATGTTTAGCCCTCCTTATGGGATTTTTTTTACCACCATCATACTGTCCCCTCATTTTTGCATCATCTCTTGCTTCCGTGCATGTTTAATCATGGAGGTTTATTGTTCTAAAGTCCAAGCTTTGATATCTACATATTTGTCTACATTTGAATTACAATTACATATCTATTGAATATCATAGCTTCATTGTTAGATTCAATTCTACTACTTGCTAGAATTCTATATTTTATTATTTCAAGGTTAATTCCTAAATTGGGGTTTGACTAAGGCAAACCCCTCCCCCCCAACAAACAAATCTCTTTTTCTTGCAGATACATGTTCAAGACTATGGATTTGAACTCAGATCTAGATACCCTTTTCAACGAACTTTCGAGATTCATGGACAAATTTTTTGTCAGACCTGTACAGGTCAAGGTCAAGATTATTGGGTCAGCGGTGACATTTGTGGGTCAAGGTTGACAATTTTCTTAGGACAGTATCAGATCGGAAAAATATTTCTAGGTTTTGTTCATCTCTACATTTCTGTTCCAGACCATACTTTAGATTTTCTAGAAACAGAGTACAAACCTTAGAAAACAACATTCTTCAGATTTTCAATTCTTTAAGGTTGGTACTTCTTCTCATCCTTTTCAATTACTACAATATATCATATCTCCTTAATCACAAAGCAAAATTTTGTTAGAATAGTCCCAAAGGATAACTGAGAGGGGGGAGCGGGGGTGAATCAGTTATCAGCTACTTTAATTCTTTTCTTTGCTTAGATACAATTAACACAAAGTAAATGCACATTTAGATAACACAATAGAGAACACAACAATTTTTTTTACGGGGAAACCAAATAGGTAAAAACCCCAGTGGGAATTAGTGCCCACAAAGAACTGTACTTAGTATAATTATCCCTATTAAGAGTTCTTGCAACCCTATTAGGAGTTGTTTTTTACAATGCAATAAGTACAAAGACCTGGTTAAAGGTCAGACACTATTAGGAGTCTTTTACAAGTAACCCTATTAGGGGTGAGGACTCACTATCCAAAAGCTCACTACTAAAATGATGAAGGCTACAACCTTCAATAGAACAGATATACACTATATCTGATAGATGAACTATTAGAGTAGACTTGCTTCCTTGATCAGTTCCAGTGTGTTGTATACTTCTACTTCTTCTTCACATAGATCTTTTCTTGATGAATGAAATGTCTCTACTGTCCCAAAACAAAAAACATTCTATCCTTCTCTTGTTCTGTCTTTCTTCTTCTCATTCACACTTGGCATTCATCAAATGAACTACTATAAGTATCTTCTCCAAAGGATGTGACCTTTGTCAGCTCTAGGAGTCCCTTCAGTAATTATTTTGTTGGACACATCATCCATGCAACCTGATTAGAAACACACAACTCATACTGACTAGATGCAACGCTTCACAAAATCAGCTCCACCAAATTAACTCCAACTTCACGACTCTAATATAACATGTTTGGCACCTTTAGATAATTATCTTTAACTCATAACTAAATATGAATACAAAAATGCATATCCCAAAGATAGGCGTAACTCAAGAAATAATGTAATTACGTTAGCTCTTCACAGATAGTCTTCAATCTTTGTAACTATCATAACTGATTAACATAACTCAACTGAAACTTCATATCTAACTCAATGTGAATGCACATAGCATCTAGGACATGTATACACCATGGAAATGAACATCTGTACTAATAATTTCATATGGAACATCTACACTAATAATTGCATATGGAACACTGCTATCTATTATATGCTATCATCAATGACAAACATACAATCAATTATTTGCACAGAAGCAAATCTCCAACAATCTCCCCCTTTCACATTGATGGCAAAATATGATATCATCAACTCAATGTGTCTTCCTTATTTTTACAATCTTCTCAATATCCTCACCAAAATTTCCTCTTCACTGCTGCTACTCTGTATACTCCCCCTTACTAATACTCCCCCTTTGACATCAATGATAAAGGGTGTTAAACACCATTAAGCACATGTAATAATCCAGAAGTAGAGTAGTCAACCATTCATTAGTCACCAAGGACTAATGTTCTTGCTGCAAGTTCTAATCAGACTCAGGAAAGGGAATTACTCCCATCTTCTCCCTGAGATACTCAAAAGTATCTTTTGATAATGGCTTTGTAAAAATATCTGCTAATTGTTCTTTAGTGTTCACATAATCCAACTTTACTTCTCTGTCTGCAAATTTTTCTCTTAGAAAATTGTATTTGATCTCAATGTGTTTTGTCTTTGCATGCATTACTGGGCTCTTTGACATAGTGATAGTACTAGTGTTGTCACGATGAATAACAATAGGATAATCAATCTGAATACCAAAGTCTTTAATCATCTGTTTGATCCAAACCATTGTTGAACAATTCAATGCTGCTGCAACATACTCAAATTCTACTATTGACTAAGAGATACAATTCTTCTTTTTACTTGTCCAAGTGACCAATCTATCTCCAAGAAATACTACTCCTCCTGATGTACTCTTTCTATCATCAACACAACCAGCCCAATATGCATTTGTGTACACATGAAGTTGTATATTCTTTGAGTTAGGATACCATAAACATAGTCAATAGTCCCATTTAGGTATCTAAATATTATTTTTATTGCCATTATGTGATTTTGCTTGGGTTCAGCTGTAAATCTTCCAACAATGCCAACTGCATTTGAAATATCAGGTCTAGATTGAGTAAGATATATGAGTTTTCTGATCATAGACTTGTATAGAGTCTTGTCAACTGCTATGGAATCATCATCTTTAGAAAGATTTCTTCCTGTTATCATAGGAGTGCTTACTGGTTTGCAATCTTCCATCTTGAAAGTCTTCAATATCTCCTTCACATACTTAGACTGATTTATGAATATGCCTTTGTCTATTTATTTTACATTCAATCCAAGAAAGTATTTGATAGGTCCAATCATGCTCATTTCAAATTCACTTTTCATTTCTTTGGTGAATTCTGCACTAAGTTTGTCATTACCTCCAAAGATAATGTCATCAACAAAAATAGAAATGAGTAGTGGTCCTTCATCTGTCTCTCTTATGAATAAATTACAGTCAGCTGCTCCTTTTTTGAATCCTATCTTTGTTAAGTAACCATCAAGTCTCTCATATCACACTCTTGGGGCCTGTTTAAGTCCATAAAGTGCTTTCTTTAATCTGCATACAATGTTTGGTTTATCTGAAAGTTTGAATCCTTCAGGATGCTCTATGTAGACCTCTTCCTTCAAGTCACTATTCAAAAAAGCTGACTTGACATCCATTTGGTATACCTTAAAGTTCTTGAATGTTGCATAGGCCAAAAAAAACTTGATAGCTTCAAGTCTGCTCACAGGGGAAAATGTATCAGTGTAGTCTATTCCTTCTCTCTGCGCATATCCTTTACATACTAATCTTGCTTTTCTCTTCACCACTATGCTTTCTTCATTCATTTTGTTCCTGAATATCCATTTTTTTCCAATCACGTTCTTGTCATGAGGTCTAGGGACTAGTTCCCATGTTTCATTCTTGATTATTTGATCTAATTATTCTTGCATGGCACTTTTCCAATTTTAATCTTTGCACACATCTTCAACACTTAAGGGTTCAATCTATGAAAGTAAGCATACCTCTTCATCAGTGGTTGAACCTTTTGCTCTAGATCTTGTCAATAATTTTACGCTCTGATCTCCAATGATATCTTCCTTAGAGTGGTATTTGGATGTGTATCTTGAATTCTTAGGAGTGATACTTTCATCTGTAATCAATGATTCTTCTTCACTTGGTTCAGGATTGTTACATGAAACATCAATACAGTCAAACATTTCTTCAATAACTATGTCCTTATTGATGGGTCTGGTCTCATCTTCAATCATGGGAGCATAGTCATAATATCTTTCTTGAATCATAAAATTCTCATCAATCTTCACATGAGTACTTTCAATGATCTTCTTTAATCTTAGATTGAAACATCTATAGGCTTTGCTTTTAGTAGAGTAACCAAGAAAAATACCTTCTTCGCTTCTAGCATCAAACTTTCCAATGCTATCATCTCTCTTGATGTAGCACTTTCTTCCAAAGATTCTAAAGTATTTTATAATAGGTACATTACCAAACCAAAGTTCATAGGGTGTCTTGTCTGCACCTGGCCTTAATTTTATTCTATCGATAGTATAGACTGCTGTATTGACCGCATCTCTCCAATAATTATGAGTAACCTTTCCTTCAATCATGATAGTGCACGATATGTCAAGTACTATTTTGTTCCTTCTTTCTACAATCCCATTCTACTGAGGGGTTCTAGGTGCACTTAACTATCTCTTGATTCCATGTTCTTCACAGTAATCATAAAACTCGCCAGAGGTGAATTCTCCTCCTCTATCAGATCTCAGAAATTTTATCTTTAGTCCAGATTCATTCTCAAATTTAGCTTTGAACACTTTGAACTTCTCAAAAGCTTCTTATTTTTCTTTTAAGAATGCAACCCACATCATCCTTGAGAAATCATCAACAAACAAAATGAAATACCTTTCTCCGTAGTAAGATCTTGTTTGAGTAGGTCCACATAGGTCTGTATGTATCAGATCTAATTTGTTTTCTGTAGAGTCTTGTTTTCTCTTGAATGATGTCCTCACATGCTTCCCCATCACACATTCCCTACACATGGTGTCAATTGGTCTTGCAATACTTGGAAGGTCTCTTATTTCCTTTACATTACTTATCTTGACTATGTTGTCAAAATTGATATGACAAAGTCTCTTGTGCCATATCCAACTGTCATCTACTTTTGCAACAAAATAACTTACTTCTAAATTGAGCTGAAAAAAATTACCTTTGGTCTTTGATCCTAATGCAATCATGTCTCCTTCTTTGTTGTTAATGATGTACTGGTTGTTTTTGAATTCCAACTGATATCCTTTATCAAGCAACTTTCCAACACTTAGTAAGTTATGATGTAGACCATCAACATAAAGAACATCATCTGTCTTGTTCTTTCCATTTAAGGTGATAGAACCTCTGCCTATGATAGGGTTGGGAGTGTTATCTCCAAATCTAACCATGCCACCTTTTTATTTTTCCAAATGTAAAAATCTATCTTTGTCTCATATCATGTGGTGTGAACATCCACTATCAATGATCCAGTCAGTTCTGATGTCAACTTTTGAAACTAATGCTAACTCTTGTTCTTTTTCTTCATCTTCTTTGTTCATTTCTTCAAGCAAATTTTCAATGTATTTAATGGCAACAAAACCAATTTCATCTTCTCTTGAATCATCATTAGTTACACCATATTCAACATGATAACATTCCTTAGTGTACTTGGGCTTGTAATCTGATCAGAACTTCTTGACTCTTGTAGGACACTTGGATGCAAAGTGACCAAATTTGTTGCATGAAAAACATTTGAATGGTAGCTGTCTTTCATATTTCCCTTTACCTTTCCTTTCTTTCTTGGAAATCATAGCAATGATTTCTTCTAGTTCTATATCCACTTATTCATTATTACTAGAGCTTCTTATGGATTTCTTGTTGTGGACTGAGGCTTTGAAAGCTGTCTCACTTTTGGGTCCAGTCTTCAATCTTGATATCTCAAATGTAGATATTTTGCTAATCAAAGTCTCTCTCTTGAAGTCTTTTGAAAATTGCATAGTCTCATCTAAGATATTGATCTTTCTCTCATAGTATGCTATTAGTGTGGTCATTAGTTTGTCCATTATATCTTCCTCTAAAATTTCTCCACCATTGTTCTTGATACCTGAAACTGCTTCATTAATTCTTTGATTGTAGGCTCTCATGTTTTCTTCAGGTAGCATCTCTAAGTTGTTGTACCTTTTCTTCCATGTCTTTTTGCGTGCAATCTTTGCTTGAATGTCTCCTTTAAACATATATTCTAAGTATTTCCAAATAGATTATGCTTTATCTGTCTTCTTGATCTTAGAAAATTCACTGTCGGATAGGGCACTGATTAGGGCTTCTTTGGCGATTGTATTATTAGTGAATACTTCCTTTTGTTTGACTATAGAGTCATCTTCTGCAAGGTCTTTCAAGGTGGGAACTTCATTTTCTTGAGTGGCAATCTCATAGATCTCAAATCCAACACACTAAAGATGTGTTATCATTTTTTTCTTCTAGTCAAGATAGTTTTCTCCATCGAAATTAGGACTCTCTTTCCTGAAGTATGCCATCTGATCTACCTTAAGCTGTTAGGATTTCTCTCCAAGGCACCTGGCTTTGATTTCAATTGTTAGAATAGTCCCAAAGGATAACTGGGGGGGGTGAATTAGTTATTATCTACTTTAATTCTTTTCTTTACTTAGTTACAATTAACATAAAGTAAATGCACATTCAGATAACACAATAGAGAACATAAAAATTTTGGTTACGAGGAAACCAAATAGGTAAAAACCCTTGTGGGAATTAGCACCCAAAAAGAACTGTACTTCAGTATAATTATCCCTGTTAAGAGATCTTACAACCCTATTAGGAGTTGTTCTTTACAATGCAATAAGTACATAGACCTGGTTAAAGGTCAGACCCTATTAGGAGTCTTTTACAAGTAACCCTGTTAGGGGTGAGGGCTCACTGTCCAAAATCTCACTGCTAAAATGATGAAGGCTACAACCTTTAGTAGAATAGATATACACTATATCTAATAGATGAACTATTAAAGTAGACCTGCTATCTTGATCAGTTACAGTGTGTTGTATACTTCTACTTCATCTTCACATAGATCTTTTCTTGATGAATGAAATGTCTCTACTGTCCCAAAACAACATACATTCTGTCTTGCTCTTGTTCTATCTTTCTTCTTCTCATTCACACTTGGCCTTCATCAAATGAACTACTATAAGTATATTCTCCAAAGGATGTGATCTTCATTGGCTCTAGGAGTCCCTTCAATACTTCTTTTGTTGGCCACATCATCTATGCAACCTGATTAGAAACACACAACTCATACTAAATAGACGCGACGCTTCACAAAGTCGGCTCCACCAAATTAACTCCTGTTGGAAAGTGACAATGCAAGCAATTGTTATTTTCTCATTGCTGTCAAACCTTAACTGGTGAGACTATTATCATCTATTTGAGTACCATATCATTGATGATGAAGATGATTTAACAAGAAGACCAAGTGAATGGTTGAGTTTAGACAAATAAAAGGGTACTTGATAAGTTGGCACTCTGGCAAAGAAATTAGTTATTTATCTTTCAATGATAGTTTTTTTGGCTATCTTGTGCCAAGCAAAGTTGCTTGTGCCAAGAAAATTTGCTTGTGACGAGAAAAGTTGTTCAGTGCCGAGCACCAGTGAAATTGCCGAGTGGAAATAGTGATGTTGGCCGACTTACAGTAATTGGATTAATGATGAGATTTGAGATCTCTGGTTGACTTAGTTAATTTTATTGGGATATATAAAGTTAATTAAAGATTGATCCATGTCATTTAATGTATGGGTAATCATAATTAATGCATGGTTTCAAGATTTAATTAGAGACTAATTTGGAGAAGTAAATGTAATGCAAATATGGAATGATCTGTTAGATCTGACCTAACCTAAGATCTACGATCTTGATTAAGAGGAAAAGATTTATCTGACCTAGACAAAGAGGTATATGATAACCTCAAGGGGTTATTCATTGTATGCTACTGAGTATGCAAGTGTGTAGAAGTACATGTGTGTATGCAAGAGGTTTGCATAGTTGATTTACTATTTGGCATGATCTATCAGAGAAGGCTGAATACAGAAGCAGAGAGTTGCATGTGTGATTGCTTGATGGATTTCCAAGCAGATCAGAAGATTGAAATGGAAATGTAGGCCATCCAGTAAGTTAACATCAGAGCTATAATTGGATCTTAATTTTCAAAGTAAGTTGTATGTATTAGATCACAATTTCTGATTACTTTCTAACCATTGTATCAGTTAAAATCCTTTAACAAGGTTGACCTAACAGTTATTTGTATAAATCCTCTAACAAGGTGACATTCAGGTGGAATGTTCTAAGTCCTCTAACAAGGCAACTCCTAACAGGGTGATTAAATCCTTTAGCCAGGTCACACCTAACAGTGTGTTATTCTAACCTTTAACAGGGTTGGCTCCTCACAGAGCTCACTTTAGAAGAGTGAAAACTTGGTAGCATGTTACTGGTGGTTTTTCCAATATTGGGTTTCCACGTTAAATACTTGTGTCAACTTGTGTGAATGCTTACGGTTTTTTTTACTGTTATGTTCCTACAAGCTAATAACATTAGACAGTAAACTGCATGATTAAAATTGTTGACATATGCTACTACTACCGAGTAGATCTGAAATACAAAATGTTTATTTTATACATCTAGACCTAAGGATAACTGATTCACCCCTCCCCTCTCAGTTATTCTAAATTCATTCTAACAATTGGTATCAGAGCTTTGGTCTCCTGAAAATAGTTTGAAGGTACTTGGAGCGAAAAGATCAAGATGTATAAGGAGGTTCCCAAGCTGAACAAATATAACTTTCCTGCATCGTAGAGTCTGATGAAACTGCATCTGGCTGGTATTGGAGATGATGCTGAGTGACTTATTGAAAATGACTATGTATCACCTTCAACTCCTCTCATAGCTTCTCAACTAAAAGAAAAGCAAGAGCACAATCAAGAAATGTTGGAGATCGCCTCCTCATTGAGATATTTAGAGTTTGATGATATAAAGAGTTGCACGAATGCAAAGAAGATGTGGGAAAAACTTGCAACTGTGTATGGTGCAGACACAAATGTGCTAAGAGATAAATCAGAAAGTCTAAGAGGTAAGTTTGATGAGATGAAAATGCAAGAAGGTGAAAATGTTAATCAGTATTATGGTAGAGTAAAATAAGTTGTAAATGCCATTAGAGGAGCTAATGGAGCAATTGATGAAAACATTATTATGAGCAAGGTACTGAGAACTTTACTTCCTGTATATGCTATTATATTTTCTACAATTCAAGAACTAAGATGTACTCCTAACAATAATCTAAATCTGGAAAATTTGATAGGCAGACTCAATGCATTTGAAATGTCAAATTATGATAACTATAATCCAAAAGGTATTGATTCTTCTTTTAGATCACAGTTGGTTCTCAATAAATCTTAGAAGGAAAGAAACATGTGAACAGTGATAGTGGCACTTCTGATGATGATCTTGAAGAACTTGAAGCATTATGGAAAAAAGCCTATCCAGAGGAAAAGGAAAATACAGAGGTAAACTTCCTATTATTTGTTTTTCATGCAATAAAGTTGGTCATATAGCTGCTAGATGTCTGATAAGAATGAAAAAGATGAAAGAAAGGACTACAAATACAAGGAATACAAAGATAGAAAGGATGACCGAGACTTTAGGAAATATAAGGATTACAAAGACAAAGGTAAGAAATCTTGTTATATTGCTGAAGAAAATTCTGACAATGATACTGATAATTTTGACGACAATGATATAGAAGTTGTTTATGTTGCAATGAAAGAAGATTTTGATGATGATGAGAAAACTGCATTAATCTCTTATATGAGTAAAAGTGATTGTTGGATCATTGACAGTGGTTGTTCCCATCATATGATTGGTGACAAAGATAAGTTTGAAACCCTAAACCAATGCAATAGAGGATATGTAAAATTTGGTAATGATGCACCATATCTTATCAAAGGTAAAGGATTCATTAACTTGATTGACAAAATTAGATGTGATAATGTGTATTGGGTTGATGATCTTAAATACAATTTGCTGAGTGTTGCACAGCTGAACACTTTTGGTTACAAAGTTGAATTCCATCATAGAAAAGCAAAGATCTACGATTCTACTGGAGAATTAGTTGGAAGTGGTGATTAGACTAAAGGTAACTTATTTTATCTAGATTTATCTGAAGAAACATGTTTGTTTGCACAATAAAATGATGTTTGGTTATGGCATAAGAGGTTGTGTCACGTGAACTTTGATAACTTGGTAAGCATAAGTAAATTGGAAAAGATTAGAGGGCTACCTAAGTTAAAGAAACCTGAGAATGCTATGTGTAAACAATGTTAACTAGGAAAGATGACTAAGTCTAATTTCAAGAATAAAACACATATTCAAGAGGAAATTCTAGAATTAGTCTATACTAATCTCTGTGGTCCCATTGGAGAAAGAAGCTACTGTGGTGCTAGATACTTTATTCTATTTGTTGATGATTATACAAGGATGATGACTGTAATGTTTCTCAAGGAAAAATCTGATGCATTCTAGTTATTTAAATGGTACTTAGCTAAATTTGAAAAGGAAACAGGCAAAATTTTGAAATGCTTAAGATCTAACAGAGGTGGAGACTTTATTTCTAATGAGTTTAACAGGTTTTGCAATGAACGAGGCATAAAGAGATAGATGTCCACACCCAGGCCTCCTCCACAAAATGGTATTGCTGAACACAAGAATAGATCCATCATAGACTGTGCAAGAACACTAATGATGGAGAAAAATGTTGCACAGAAATATTGGAAAGAAGTTGCAAGTACTGTAGTCTATACATTGAATAGAGTTCAAGTCAAGAAAGGTACAAATGCTACACCTTATGAACTTTGGTATGGTTATGCACCTAGTGTAAAATATTTTAAAGTATTTGGAAGAAAATGTTTTATACTGAAAGACAATAGAAATGGAAAACTTGATGCTAAAGGTGAAGAAGGCATATTCCTTGGTTATTCAATGAAAAGAAAAGCATACAAATGTTTGAATTATAATACTAACAAAGTTGTAGAAAGTGCAAATGTAAGAATTGATGAGTTTGTAGAAAGAAATGAAGTTGAAAGTACACAAGAGCCTAAAAGCTATAGATCATTCATATATATGGATGAGGAAGATTCTAATTCACTACCTGAGGCTACTGTCGAGCAACAACATGCACCTGCTGAGTCACAGAGTGGAGTTGCTGAGCAACTAGAAGTGAATGTCAAGCTATTTGATGGAGATGCTGAGTCATAAAATCAACCAGAACTGAATACAAACAATGAACCTATAGCAAGGACTAAGCCTACTCTAGAAAAATATGTGAGAAGAAACCACAATTATGATCAAATCATTGGATCAAAGGAATCTATTGTTATGACACAAAGTAAGTTGTAAAATGGCACATGTCTATTATGTGAATTTGAGCCCAAAATAGTGAAAGATGCTTTAGAAAATGAAGATTGAATACAGACAATGAATGATGAAATTGAATAGATTGAGAAGAACAAGACTTGGACACTTGTACCTAGGCCGAAGGATAAAAATGTAATTGGCACAAAGTGGGTATTCAGGAATAAGCTGAATGAACATGGAGATGTGACAAGAAACAAAGCTATACTAGTATGCAAGGGTTATGCACCAGAGGAAGGAATTGACTACAGTGAAATTTTCACCCCAGTTGTGAGATTGGAAGGAGTCAGAACCTTACTTGCATATGCAGCCTATAAAGGATTCAAAGTTTATCAGATGGATGTGAAATATGCATTTCTGAATGGTATCTTGGAAGAAGAAGTGTATATTGATAAATTTGATGGTTTTGTTGACCCAAACAAAAGGAATATGGTTTGCAGATTGCACAAAGCATTATATGGACTGAAGCAAGTGCCAAGAGCATGGTATGAGAAATTGCATAATTATCTGATCAAGATTGGATTTGCAAGAACCAATGACAATAGAAACTTGTACTTGAAGACAAAGCAAATCAAAGGTACTTTGTTAGCTGAAATTTTTGTGGATGACATCATATTTAGTGGAAAAGATGTTTTATGCCAAAAATTTGCAACAGAGATGCAAAATAAGTTTGAGATGTCTATGTTTGGTGAAATAAAATTCTTTGCTGGCTTACAAATTTATCAAATGAAGAATGGTATCTATATTACTCAATCTAAATATATCAAAGAGATACTGAAAACTTTTGGAATGGAAGAGTCCAAACCAGTGAATACACCCATGGCTATTGGACAGAAGCTGACAAAAGATGATGACACAAAAGAAGTGAACCAAACACTCTATAGATCAATGATTGGAAAACTACAATATGTTGTACACAGTAGACCTGATATTGCCCTCGCTATTGGAATTGTTGCAAGATTTTATGCTAACCCCAAGGAAACTCACATGATGGCAGTAAAAAGGATTCTAAGATATTTGAAAGGAACTGATGACTATGGTCTATACTATAAAAAGAATGAAAATTTTGAACTCAAAGTATACACTGACTTTGATTGGGCTAGAAATGTTGATGACAGGAAAAGCACTACTGGTGGCGCATTTATTTTAGGAAAAAGATTGATCTCATGGACAAGAAAGAAATGGAACTGCACCTCACAATCTATAGATGAAGCCGAGCATGTGGCAGCAGCAGTCAAATGTTCTAACATTGTGTGGTTGAAGATACTACTGAAAGGTATGAAGGAAGAAATCACTGACCTAGTTGTCATATATTGTGATAACATGAATGCCATTAATATTTCTAAAAATCCTGTTATGCACTCAAAGATAAAGAATATAGCTATCAAGTATCATTACTTGAGGGAGCTAGTTCAGAATAAAGAAGTGAGATTGGATTATGTGAATACTAAAGAACAATTAGTAGACATATTCACAAAGGCACTACCCAAGGATGCTCATGAGTATCTATGAGGTAAAATGGGGGCGATTCCCCTAACTAAGGCTATTTAAGTTTTGTATGCTACTGTTGCATCAAATATTACATTCAGAATACTTGACACATTGATGCACAGTTAGTCACACTTTATGATGTTGGCTAAAGTTGTGAAGTTGGACAAGGACAGAAAAGAAGATCAATCATAATCAAGATGACAGGATCAGATTGATACTGAAGATCTACATGATAAAGATATCGATGTCTTTGGTATTGTTGTCAAAGAGGGAGAGATTACCTATAAAGAGGGAAAGACAGATTACCTATATAGAGGCAAAAGTTACTACTTAAAACATTGAAATGATTATCTACTCAGAGGGAGTCTACAGATGATTAGACAAAGATGATTACAGTGTGATTACAGACACAGAGGGAGAAATAGATTTACAGATGAGAATTAGAATGAAGCTAAAGACATTAATGAAGATTCGTTCATATCAAGGAACACAGGTGACTTTTTGGATTGGTTGGTAACTATGCTTGTTAAATCATTGTTTTAATATTTTGTGTTGCCATCAATGCCAAAGAGGGAGATTGTTGGAAAGTGACAATGCAAGCAATTGTTATTTTTCCATTGCTGTCAAACCTTAACCGGTGAGACTATTGTTATTTGTTTGAGTACCATATCTATTGATGATGAAGAAGATTTAACAAGAAGACCAAGTGAATGGTTGAGTTAAGACAAATAAAAGGGTACTTGATTAGTTGACACTCTGGCAAAGCAATTAGTTGTTTATCTTTTAAAGAGTTTTTCTGGCTGTCTTGTGCCGAGCAAAGTTGCTTGTGTCGAGTAAAGTTGCTTGTGCCGAGAAAAGTTATTTGTGATGAGAAAATTTGTTCAGTGCCGAGCACCAGTGAAATTGTCGAGTGGAAACAGTGATGTTGGTTGACTTACAATAATTGGATTAATGATGAGATTTGAGATCTCTGGCTGACTTAGTTAATTTTATTGGGATATCTAAAGTTAATTAAATATTGATCCACATCATTTAATGTATGGGTAACCATAATTAATGCATGGTTTCAAGATTTAATTAGAGACTACTTTGGAGAAGTAAATGTAATGCAAAGATGGAATGATCTATTGGATCTAACCTAACC
>MU225019.1:249904-268161 GCA_018584345.1 Thuja plicata | reverse complement strand
GATCCACATCATTTAATGTATGGGTAACCATAATTAATGCATGGTTTCAAGATTTAATTAGAGACTACTTTGGAGAAGTAAATGTAATGCAAAGATGGAATGATCTATTGGATCTAACCTAACCTAATATCTACGATCTTGATTAAGCAGCAAAGATTTATCTGACCTAGACAGAGAGGTATATGATAACCTCAAGGGGTTATTCATTGTATGCTTCTGAGTATGGAAGTGTGTGGAAGTACATGTATGTATGAAAGAGGTTTGCATAGTTGATTTATTTTTTGGCATGTTCTAGTAGAGAAGGCTGAATACAGAAGTAGAGAGTTGCATGTGTGATTGCTTGATGGATTTCCAAGCAGATCAGAAGATTGAAATGACAATGCAGGCCATCCAATAAGTTAACATCAGAGCTGTAATTGGATCTGAATTTGCAAAGTAAGTTGTATGTATCAGATCACAACTGCTGATTACTTTCTAATCATTGTATTAGTTAAAATCCTTTAACAAGGTTGACCTAACAGTCATTTGTATAAATCCTCTAACAAGGTGACATTTAGGTGGAATGTTCTAAGTCCTCTAATAAGGCCACTCCTGACAAGGTGATTAAATCCTTTAACCAAGTCACACCTAACAATGTGTTATTGTAACCTTTAACAGGGTTGGCTCCTCAAAAAGCTCACTTCAGAAGAGTGAAAACTTTGTAGCATGTTACTGGTGGTTTTTCCCATATTGGGTTTCCATGTTAAATACTTGTGTCAACTTGTGTGAATGCTTATGGTTTGTTTTACTGTTATGTTCCTACAAGCTAATTACATTAGATAGCAAACTACATGATTAAAGTTGTTGACATATGCTACTACTGTCGAGTAGATCTGAAATATAGAAAGTTTTATTTTCTACATCTAGACCTGAAGATAATTGATTCACCCCTCCCCTCTCAGTTATTCTAAATTCATTCTAACAACTCCAACTTCAAAATTCTGATAGAACATGTTTGGCACCTTTAGATAATTATCTTTAACTCACAACTAAACATAAATACAAACACGCATATACCAAAGATAGGTGCAACTCAAGAAATAATGTAATTACGTCAGCTCTTCACAGATAGTCTTCAATCTCTGTAACTGTCATAACTGATTAATATAACTCAACTGAAACTTCATATCTGACTCATTGTGAATGCACATAACATCTAGAACATGTATACACCATGGAAATGAACATACATAGCTCCAGAACATCTATACTAATAATTGCATATGGAACAGTGTTGTATATTATATGTTGTCATCAATGAAAAACATACAATCAATTATTTGCACATAAGAAAATCTCCAACAAATTTAAGATCTTCTTCCTTGCTCTCATTTCCAAATGGTTGATTCATTTATGCATTAATCCTTCTTTTGGGTTAATCAACTTGGATCTTTCATTTGTACATTTGGGGATAAAAGATGAATATCTTCTCTTCTTACCCTCCTCACATGCTTTACAATCTAAAATATATTAATCTATATTTTAGATATTACATTTTGGTGAACCCGTGATAGAAAAATATTTCTTGTTAATGTTAGATTCTTTGCCTCTCACATTAACTCTTGCATGCATATTAAATTTTATTTTAGGCTCTTGCATTTTAAAATACAAAAAAAAAATATATTCATAAAAATATAACACTTCTTGTATTCCATTCATTATGAAGATCTTTGGGTGTATGGCTATTTTTCTTATTATGCTTCTTTTAGCATCTCTTTATAGTACTTATGATGTCTATGAGAGTATCATCCATTTCATCATGTTTGTTAATCTTTATGTCTTTCTTGCTTATGCTATTTTGAGATCAACTAATACTAGTCTTCCTACTTTCAAAACTTTCATTAAGGATTTGTGTAGTGGACTTATTACTCTTTTGGATTATGTGAAGAATTGGGTAGATGATACCTCACCTCCTAATCTTCCTACTCCTATCATGCCTAATATAGATCCTAATATTCCTAACCCTAATCCTATCAATCCTAATGAAATTCCAAATATTCCTATTTCTATTTCTCCACCTTCAATCCCTAGTTCTTCCCACACTTATGATGAGGCTCAAGCTAGGATCCATGATAATGATGTTCAAGAATTATTTCATTTACCTTCACCTCCCTATCCAATCCATGACGATGATAAAGGGAAAAACAAGGAAACCTCTTCTAATCCTATCATTCCACCATACACAACATTTTCTCATGAGCACCATAATCAATCTCCTTCTATCAAAGCTTTGCAAGATAGGTACACTACCAGATATACTATGGTAGATAAACAAGGCTAGAAAGGTTTAGGACTTGGTATCAATGAACAAGGCATTAAAAATCCAATTCATTCATCTACTAAATAATATATGCATGGTATAGGTTTCCCACCTTCTTAAATAAAGGTAGTGGATCTTAACCTTCATCCTCCTCTTCATGTTCTTCTTCCAACACCTTCTTTAGATCACCATGATACTCCTCAAGATGTGGCTAAGAAAGTGTATTTCCAGTTAATGAATTTTAAGAAAGAAATCTTTAAACCTATTCAAAAAAATGCTCTCTCTAAATATAAATTTCCTTTTGATTATAGTAATAAATATTTACTTGCTGATTGTGTACATTTCAAGTTATATATTAGAGAAAGAGCTTCTTTGGGAATTATATCTCATTCCCATGCAGTATTACAATTTCTTCATAATTTTGATATAGGGATTCCCCTCATTCTTCTACAATTTTGATTACATTTTTCCTCTTGTCTCTTCACTGGGGGGCAAGAGGTATTTTATCCCAATCTTCTAGGATCCATTATGCTCTTAGCATGTATTTTGTTTTGAGTTTAATTGGTTATTCTTTCTCTATTCTATCCCTATAAATCTTTATAATCACTCATGATATCTTTTATATGACATTTATTTTGTAAAGATATCCCTTGGCTACAATATCTCTTGATATAATTCAGTATATCCCTTGCTTTCATTAGTGAGGGGCAAGGTATTATTTTCCTTCTTCCTCTATCTAAGGATTTAATTTCCTTAGCTTAGTGGCATTTATTTATTATATAACATTATTTCCTTATAAATATGTATGTTTTTAACTATGGATACCCTCTTATATAAGAGATGATTATCCTAAGGTCATCTCCTCTTCTTTATTTTGCAAATTATGTTCTTTATAAACTCTTTCTCTTCCTTTGGGCTAGAGTTTGACTCCTTCAGTCCAAGATTCCTCTTCCTCTTGATTATAGGGGGCTTGATGATTGAATCTTGGGTCCCTCTTGTCTTAAGCAGATGACATTTTATCCTAACTCCTTTATGGTGGGGGTCTTGATGATAAGATCTTTTCCTTTTTGAGGATCCTTTTTCCATAAGTGACATATCCATTTCATGATTATCTATGTTCTTAGAGGTAAGGGTCAATACACTTTTATAAGGATATAGTGTACATTGTTGTTAAGCTGGATATCTCCTTACCTTGTGAAGTAGGTATCCTCTTTCTCTTCCTTATCCTTCCTAGTAGGTAGTCATGATAAGGAGGGGGGAAATTATAGGGTCTCCCTTGTACTATAGTTTACATTAATTTACATTTTGCAGCATGCTAAATCCTTGGAAGGTAACACACATAAGTTTCTAAATCCTGAAGGGACATGCATTTTTACTTTTATTTTTGCTAAATCCTCGGAAGGTAACAAACATAAGTTGCTAAATCCTGAAGAGATACACACCCTTTTTATTTTTCAATATGCTAAATCCTTGGAAGGTAACGCACATAAGTTGCTAAATCCTGAAAAGACACTCATTTTATATTCATAGTGATACAAGAATGTGGATCTATGGATATTTTCAAAATCTGTCAGAAGACACATTACAATTACAAGCATATTTTATGGGTGAACCTATTGGGCTCTCCCTCCTTGGTGATTCATAGTAAGGTGGGCATCTTACTAGGTGAGGTAATCACTATCTCTTTTCTCTCTTTTTCACTTTCATGCTAGTAGGATTAGATCATGAAGCTATGTTATATATAGTGTTGTTATTGTCTTGGTTATGTAGTCATGTATGTTTACATGATTGATTTCTATTTACTTCCATATCTTTATGCATGTATGTTGAGGTTAGAATCCTTGATCTAGGGGCTCATGTCCTTGATCTAGTGATGTTCTACCTCATTGCGATCCACCAGAGTCTTTCTTCTAACTTTATTGAAAGCATGTTTGATTTCTATACTTATGCTAAAGTGGGGGCTTAATGTATCATCTTAAAATGGAAGCACTTCAGTGTTAAGAATGTTTAGCCCTCCTTAGGGGATGTTTTTGACCACCATCATACTGTCCCCTCATTTCTGCATCATCTCCTACTTCTGTGCTTGTTTAGGACCCTGATTGGGCCTCTCCAGGAACCTTCTATCCCACCTAGCACATTTTCCAAGGGTTTTGACCCCTAGGTCAAGGTCGACCTCAACCTTGACTTGTGTCCCCCTTTCAAATCTGGAAACTTGTCAGCTACCAGAGGTCATCCAAAATTCATTTTTCCCGCTTCCAGATTGACTGTTTTAGGTTCTGAAGTGATGATTCCTAAATTATATTTAATATAGGTCCTCTCCTAGGGTAAAGGTTTTAATGGGAATTTAATTCTCCTATGTCAGCCTCCTTAGAAGATTGTGCCCTAATTTCATATAAAAGGAAGTTTTTATCGTCTCATTTTCTCTAAGTCATCTATCTAAGCCTAAGCATTATTGAGAAATCAAGCAAGGAGTCATCAAGTAAAGAGTTCAAGCATCCATTTGTTCTACATGTTTTCAAACTCCCAAGTATTCAAGTTCTCCATTGAAGATCAAGGATTCAAGCTTTTAAGCCTTTGAAGGGATTAGGTTCAAACATTCAAGATTAATCATTCAAACTCTAGATCTAGCCATCACGGTAGTGCGATCTTCCTTCAAGATCCTTTGTGCATCCTCAACACTCATTCATTCTCCCTTCAAGGTGGATTTCAAACATACAAATCATGGAGATTTATGGCTTCTAAATTCCATGCTTTCATATATACATATTTGTCTACATTTGAATTACAATTACATATCTATTGAATATCATAGCTTCATTATTAGATTCAATTCTACTACTTGCTAGCATTCTATATTTTATTGATTTCAAGGTTAATTCCTAAATCGGGGTTTGACTAATGCAAACCCCTCACCCCAACAAACAAATCTCTTTTTCTTGTAGATATCAGTTTGGGGCTGTAAATTTGAACTCAGATCTAGATACCCTTTTCAACAAACTTTTGGGATCCACGAACAGATTTTTTGTCGGACCTGTGCAGGTCAAGGTCAAGATTATTGGGTTAGCGGTGACATTTGTCAGTCAAGGTTGACATTTTTCTTAGGACAGTGTCAGATCAGAAAAATATTTCTGGGTTTTGTTCATCTCTACGTTTTTGTTCTGGATCATACTTCAAATTTTCCAGAAATAGATACAGACCTCAAAAAAAAACATTCTTCAGATCTGCAATTATTTAAGGTTTGTACTTTATCTCATCCTTTTCAATTACTACAATATATCATTTCTCCTTAATCATAAAATAGAATTTAAGATCTTCTTCCTTGCTCTCATTTCCAAATGGTTGATTCATTTATGCATTCATCCTTCTTTTGGGTTAATCAAATTGGATCTTTCATTTATGCGTTTGGGGATAAAAGAGGAATATCTTATATTCTTACCCTCCTCACATGCTTTACAATCTAAAATATATTAATCTATATTTTAGATATTACACTAAGAAGAAGAAAGATAATGATACTCCGACTGATCTCCAGAAGATAAAGGAATCTTCTGCAAAGATGGAGATGCTTGAGTCCAAAGTGGCTAGCCTGCTCAGGAACTTCTCCTGATTGTGTTCCTTGGCTCTTTTGGCTATCCTTGTGTCCTATTTTCTTGTTAGTAGTTTAGTTTATTTTTAGCTGTGGCCCTGGTGGTGGCCGGTTTCATTTTTTGGTTCTATTGTTTTTTGTCTGGGCATACTTTTTGATCTTAAGCTTTGTATTGGGTTTTAGGCACCTTGTAAAACCTTTTTTACTTAATCAAAATCATATAAATCAGATTTTAAATAAAAATGCAAGGATTCATTAAGTTTATGAAACATGAATGTGATTAAGACATAAAGGAAACATAATTTCACATGAAACTTAATAAACAATACATATAAATATCCAAATAAAAAGTGGAATGTAAGATGCTGGGTTTACCAAAATGTAACATAAGAAATATGAATAAGGTGTGGGGATGATCCTCTTTCCTATGGTTATAATCCTTCATATGAAATAATCCTAAACATATGAAATAATCCTTCATCTATGTAAGGGGTATGAATGTGGAAGATGGAAAATAGATTGAAGGATGCAAGATATGGGAAAAAATAGTAAATTAAATTGGCTTCCAACAAACACAAATTGACATAAATCAAACAGATAGATTCTACTGTCGAATATGGAACCTAGAGATAGTCATTTATATGTGATTTCAATTTGATGCAATGTTGGAGGGACCAAGTCGTGTGGCATGACTCTATCCAGGACCAAGTCATGTAGCATGACTCTATCCTAGTGTTTTTTCTTGTTTTGAGTCTCAAATTATAGGTAAGTTCATGTACAATCCAAATTTGGTCATAAAATTAGTGCCACCTACTCTTTCACATATAAAAGATAGAAATTGTTGTGTATTAAGGGGCTTACCTTAGTCAAATGCTAGTTGAGGCATCAACCTTGAAATATAAATGAAATATGCATGTATGGAAAGTGTGCTAATGTAAGCTATAGGCTAGATTTGAAAATGAAATGCTTATACCTTCACAGAAGGATTTGAAAGATGCTCGAATGTTGTTGTAGTATATTGAATTGTTGAGAATAATCAAGGTTGCCTTTCACAAATTCCTAGAGCTACAAATAATCCTCATAAATACAATGTTGTTATGCTTGATATCAGTTTCTTGGAGAATTAATAAATTGATATGGATGTTCATGTAGTTGAAAGAAGGATGTTCTTGCATGATCGAGGTCTCCTCCACTTGGCCTTCAATGAGGGAGAGAAGATTTATAGAACAGAGAATATTTCCTTGAAAATGCCTTGGATTCTTGAGATTGTGTATGTATAAATGCTTAGATGCCTTCTTGATTGTTTTCTTTCTTAGATTTATTCTTCCTTCCAAAATGAGGATAGGTAGGTTTCTTATATAACCTCTCTCAATTATTTTTATTGCTCGATCAAAAATTGAAAAAGGGTTGACATGAATTTGGATTTACCACTTAATGGTTAATACCTACCCCCAGTTTAAATTGAGGAAAATAGGGTTGGTCAAGTCAATTTATGTGACTTGTTTCGAGACCAATTCATGTCGGAAAACTTGTTCCCACCAAAAGTCCTTGAAATTTGGTGGAGAGGTCCCAAATGAAGTGGGGATGACTAAATGATAACTATAATTCAACCTAGCTCAAGCATAATGAATGTAAAATCTTGAGGACATTAAAATAAGACCTAACTAAGCATCCAACTATAGGTGAGTAAAATTTTGGATGTTACATGATGTTTGAATATAAAATAAATTTCTACACAATATTTTCTTTCTTTTATGTGTGCAAGAATAGGTGGTAGATGCATGGAAAAAAATTACAGGTCGGGCAATTAGAGATTTATAGTTGTCAATCCATTTCATTAGAAAGTACAGGGAGTAGGTTTCCCCAATAAATGCTCTCCTAGGAGCCAGTCACCCCATCCGAGTCTCTCCCTCTACTTTTTCCCAAAATTTGGATCATTGCTCAATTATAGTTTGTAATTCCTAGATATGATACCAAAATTCATTTGTCATTTTTCTATTCACCTATACATGTTTTTGATTAAGTAAAATAGGTTTTACAGGGTGCTCGAAACCCAAAACAGAGCTAAAGATCAGAATGTTTTCCTAGACAAAAAGGATCAGAACCAAAAAATGAAACAGGCCACCATAGGGCCACAAAAAAAACAAACTAAACTACTAAAAATAAAACAACACAGGGACAACCAAAAGAGCCAAGGAATGCAATAAGGAGATGTTCTGTATCAGGATTTCCACCTGGGACTCAAGGATCTCCATCTTAGTAGAAAATTCCTTTATCTTCTAGAGATCAGTCAGAGTATCATTCTCCTTATTCTTAACACTATCCCTAGTCCTCTTACCAGGCCCCTCTTCATTCTCCTGCTCTTTTTCCACACCAATATTGGCCACATCTGTTCCCTCAGGTTTTTCTTCCATTTTATCAATGAGAATATTGGTATGTCATTGGAGGATTTTAGGATATTGAAGCTATGTTCAACAATGCTTTTAAGGGTTTCCTAAAACCTCAACATCTTATCCTCCATTTTTCTGACCCTAGTACTCAGATTCATCTGATCTTCAGCAGTGCTATCAACATTGGTGTTGTCTATCCCTTTTTCTCTATTCTTGATCTCCCCCACTTCATGGAATAACCAATTAATAGACATGTAGTTGTTTAGCATACTATTCCTGGCATTATTGAGAAGATCCATCTCAGACTCCCTTGAATTATCACTGAGAACCACCATAGCCAGGTCAATCAGCTCCTCCAACTTAATCCTACCATGCTCACCCTCGATAACTTTGGGATTAATGACTTCCTTGGTTATCCCTATTTTGGCTATTTTAATATCAAAATTGCACGAAACTATTTTCCTCCCCTACGCAGACGTGTAGCAACAATAATCACTATCATGCCCCTTCTCTTTCATCATGATGTGGGGGTCAAAGAGATGTGGAGAGGGGATTTCCTGGTTAGTGCGATAATTCTCATCCCAGAGCTTCTCCTTCTCCTTGTGGTAAGATCCTAGGGATTTTCTATGAGTATGGTCCTTGGGAGTCTTCCAGATAGTGCTATCATCCATGTTCTTGCTCTTTCTATTTTGATACTTCACAATGGCGGTCTACCTTCTCTTTTTTTCCTTTTCCATTGGATATTTCTTCCTCAAATCAGTATTCATCCCTTCTTCATTTTCATTATACTCCTCCTCAGAGGATATCACAGTGGTAGTATTATTTTTGGAGGGGGTCACCATTTTCTCTTTTTTAATGGTATGAATACTGGTGATTCACTTCTTAGAGGAGTAACCCAGATTCTTCTTTTTGATGTCATAATCTTCCTGACCCTCAAAGTGCATACTCTCACTGTCTTCAATCTTTGAAGGAACATAATCAAAGCTAGAGACATCCATTATGTCCTCTTTCTAAATGACCTCCTTACCCATAATTTGGGCTTAAAAATAATCATAAATAAGAAGTAAAATCCCCTCATGCAGAGCAGGGTTTACAATAGCCTTATCCCTAAACCCATTGATATTTTCATTAATATAAGCATTTAAGTAGAATAGGATAGAAAAATTTGTACCATGCCTAAAGATGTTCATGAGGATGAAGTGATAGGTTCTTATCTTATCGAACATGGTGTCAAGCATAACATAAGAGATGATGGCCTTCAGGATGAATCTCCACAGAGTTTTGAACCCTTTAGGAAGATAATAAGTCTCGAATTTGAAGAGGAATTTATTCTCTTCCTCATTCCTCACGAAGTCAATGATCACAGAGTCCAAAATTTTATGATCCCTGTAAAATTTATTTCCTACTATGGGGGTGCCAATAATAGAGGAGATAACCTCCTTAGTGACCATAAATTTTCTTCCCTCTATCACCACACTGCCCTCATCCCAACTTTTCATGAACATTTTAGTCACCGATGACTTCCCTACATGAATCCTTTCAATGAAAGTGAAAATTCTACCTTGCTAAAGATAATTTTAGACCTTAGTCCATATCCTCCATTTCTCACAGTCGTTAGAGGGATCCCTTCTATGTCTTTCACCAACCATTGCCAGAGAAAATCTTTGTGTAGCGATATGGTGATTACAGCTTAATAGACAATTTCTCACAGAGATATTCCAGATTGTTCTTCTGATATTATTTAAAAGGTAAGTTTTAACTTTACAAATGGGAACCCAAAAACTGTGAGAATGTGACTTGGAATCATTACATTTCCTACCAATCCTATACTTTCCATTTATGGGAAAGCCATTGCAAAATGCAACATTAACTATCATGATTAAGGATTTGAATTCCCTCCTTTTCCTAGATTTTCTTGTAATAGACTAAATCTATCACCTCATGTGGGAGGTCTCCTCCATGAGTCCATCGAATATTATTGTCACTTTTCACTTCCAAGTTGACACACCAGTCAGTAACCTGGTTGGCTTCCCTATACACATGGGATATGTGTACCTTCTCAAATATGTTCAAAAGGTTGTGGATTTATTTTATCATATTGGTGATAGTCCATGATGGTGGGTGTGACTTTTTTAGGTAGTTTATAATTTTTCTAAAGTCACCTTCTAGCCATACTTTTTTGATCCCCAAATCATGGGCTAATTTGGTAACTTGGAGGGCCGCATTGGCTTCCGCATAGTGGTTGCTCTGGGTGCCAAGTGGGAGGATGAAAGAAACATTGCCCTTACCAAATAAATTTTGGATCAAACCACCACTTCCCACATTTCTTGGGTTACCCTGGTAGTGCCATCAAAGTTGGCTTTAAACTAGCCCTTTGGGGGATAGCTCCAGGTGCAATTCTGTCTTTTGTCATTGGTATTCTTAGGATTAGTAGAGTTGTCTTTTCCTACAAAAGGGTTAGTACCTCCATAGGAAAAATAGTTTTCCAATAAAACATGATGAATCTTCTCAAAAATGATTTTGGGAGGAGCACTACAGTCCCTAAAGATATGATTGTTACGCTCTTTCCAAATTCCCCAGCACATGTGAGGGAGAGCCCAGGTCCAGATTTTGTGAAAAGAAGTATACTTGAAATGTAGGGTCCAGTGGGGAAAGAGGTCTTGAATAGAGGAAGGAAAGCATCATTGCAACCAAAAAACCAAGATGATATGCTGCCAGATAGAGCTGACATAGGGGCAATGAAGAAATAGGTGGTCCACATATTCTTCTTGACACTTACAAGCACACATCTATTGGGGATCAGGAAGCATCTCTTTAAAAGTTTATCAATAGTAAGTATATAGTTCTAAATAAAAAGCTAGAAGAAGAAATTAATTTTGGGGATAAGGCCAGGGAACCAGGCTTTAGCCCAAAAAGGCTTGGCTTCTTGTTGCATCTAGTAAGAGTAGGCTGAAGCAACCATGAAGGTACCTTTTGGGGATCCATCCCAGATCAAGACATCCTGATTAGGGGACAAAGAAATAAAATTCAAAGAAATGGTAAGGGGAGACAAATCCCCAGAGACAGAAGACAATTCCACCCAAGTATTTCCCACTTTATAGTTGTAGACCCGGGAGCCAAAGTTTTGGTTACACTCATCCTTCCATATTTTATAGGGCTCATAATCCTTCAAGGGACCGAACTGTAGCCAATTGTCATTCAAAAAATTAATAGTTTGGCCATTACCAAATTTCCATTTAGCTTTATATTTTGCTAAATCTTAGCATTAAGGAAGCCATTCCAGATAAAAGAGCCTTTCAAGATTTCATCACAATCAAAGAAATAACTCAAAGAGTCATTAGAATGATACTTATCTTCAAAGAATTCCCTCCATTCCCCCTTTCTATGGAAGATGCACCATATCTATTTCGCTTGGAGCACTCTGTTGAAAGGCCTGATTCTCCTAATACCAAGACCTCTGATGCTTTTAGAGAGGCAAACTTTGTCCCAAGAAATAAAAGGAAATCTATTATTCTCTTCTACCCCTGACCAGAGAAATCTTCTTTGATTTTTTTCCATTTCTTCCACAACTTTAGCAGGAATAGAGAAGAGACTTAAGGCATAGGTTGGTAGGTTTTGAAGAGTAGATTTAACCAACTAACTTTTACCTACTTGACTGAGAGTGATCCCCTTCCAACCAGCCAATTTCCTATTGAATCTATCAATGAGTTTGTTCTAGAATAATTTAGGGGGCTTAACATCGAGAGGGAGACCCAATTAATTAGAGGGGAGGGACCCAATTCTTCATCCTAAGATATCTGTAATTCTCCTTTGTCAAAATTTAGGGGTTTTGATATAGAAGAGAGAACTCTTATTCCAGTTTATAGATTGCCTTGTGGCTCTAGTATAGGAGTACAAAAGGTATTTAACAACCCTGGCTTCTCTCAATAAAGCCTCCCCTCCTAAAAAGGTATCATCAAAAATTTTTTGGTGAGAGAAAATAGTGATACCCAAGGACGATCTGATGCCTTTCAGCTCCCCAATTCTCCTTTTAGCTGTTATCAATATCCTAAGACATTCAACCAAAATAATGAAGAGAATGGGAGACATGGGATCTCCTTGTCTCAAAACCCTAGAAACTTTGAAGAAAATAGAAGGAGACCCATTGACCAACACTGCCAATGGGGGAGAAGAGATGAGTTGATGGATGATCTCACAAGTATTCCTATTAAAACCAAAATCTCCAAGCACCTTTAGTAGGAAAGACCAGTCAACCTAGTCATAGGCCTTAGACAGGTCCAGCTTGAGAAGGAATCCTTCTCTCTTACTAGCCTCTAAGGAATGGATCACTTTGTGCACCACCATAATGGAGTCAAGAATATATCTTCCTACAACGAATCCTGATTGCTAGTGAGAAATGATAGAGGGGAGCACTTTGAGTATTCTGATGGTAATGACTTTGGAGATTATCTTGTAGAAAGAGTTGCATAATCTTATGGGTCTGAAGATCTCCAAAGAATCCACCCCAGTGAGTTTAGGGATGAGAATCAAGAATGTAGCATTGAGTTCCTTAAGAAGGTTTTTGGATCCATAGAATTCCTACACCACTTTGACCACATCACTTTTGACTATTTCCCAGTACCTATGGAAGAAAAACATAGGGAAACCATCTAGGCCCGGGGCCTAATCTCCAAGAAGAGAATCTAGGTATTTTTAACTTCTTCCAAATTATGAATAACACTCAGGACTTTGTTTTGATTTTACAAGATGATTTTGGGAATGTTTCTCAAGGGGTCCTCCTGGTCCTCCTCAGAGAAGTTTTGGTCTTTAGAAAGAAGGGAAGAGAAAAAATCAATAGCTACAGTAGATATGTCTTTGTCATCCTGAAATATTGGGTTCCCCCTTTTGATGCTACTGATCCTGTTGGCAACCCTATGTTTCATAGTGGACAAGTGGAAGAACTGAGTATTTTGGTCCCCCTCCCTCAACCATATGGATCTAGATATCTGCTTCCAGTACATCTCCTCCTTCCCTATCACATTGTGGTACTCAGAAAGCAAGATTGTTTCTTGATGAAATTTTTCCTCACCATACCTATCTCTCTAGATTTCCTCTTGGACTTTATAGAGATCTAATATGGCCTTCTCTTTGAAAGAGAAGATATCCCCAAACTCTCTCTTATTCCAAAGCTTAATGTTTATCTTAACATTTCTAATTTTTCAAGCCACTTTGAACATAGAAGATCCTTTAACATCAATATTCCACCATTCCAATAAGATTAACATTTGTCTTCCATATCTTTTCAAAACTGAAGGGGATATTTCTTTGCTTAATAAGCGGGTCCAAAGTATGAGCCAGGGGAGAATGGTCTGGCCCAATCGGCACCAGGGCAGATAAATTACTATTATGAGAGTTCAGCCAATCAACAGTGATCAAGGCCCTATCCAGCTGGACTTGGATGCACTCTTTCCCATTTCTCCTGTTATTCCAGGTAAATCTCGCACCTTGAAGGTCTACATCTATGAGGGTATGATCATTAATGAAGTCCATAAACTCTTTCTTGCTCTCCAAATCTAGGTTGATGCCTCCTTGTCTTTCCTCCTCTTTGAGGAGGGTGTTAAAATCCCCCATAATAATTCCTTTATAAATATCTAACATGGAAGATATGCATCTATGTTTGTCCCAATAAGATCTTCACCTTTTTTTTGAATTAGGAGCATAGATATTCATAATGTGCCAACTTTCATTATCCTTTATATTCATGAAATTAAAAATTAAAAAATTACCTTCTTTATGAATGACTTTAGCCTTCAAGTGTGAAGAGTTCCACAGAGTCATCAGACCTATGGAGGCTCCATCTGAATTGGTGGCAACTATATCCATAGTTTTACATAATTTTATGCACTCTATTTTTTCCTTCTTCATCTTAGCTTCCTGGATTAACATTATATTTGGTCTATGATCCCTTATCATATTCAATATTACATCTTGCTTATGTGGACCATTAAGTCCATGAATATTCCAAGAGATTAGCTTCATTTCTTACTAGATGTGCATGCATCCTAGATGGTCTTTTGGGTTCCATCCGCTATATTCTTGTAGGCTTCTTCTTGCTAAATCTGGCTCAATTTTTTTTGCCTTGGAGTTTTTGATTTGACACCCAAGTCTTCTTTGATCTTGCTTCTAGTTGCTGCTGGGGAGACCGAGGAGGGGTCCCTGCTATTCTTTTTCTTCTTGACACTGGTTCACTCTCCCAACGTCTCTTCTTTGTATTTTGCAAAGAGTTCTTCCATTCTTGTTAGCTACCTTGGGGTGACCGATTTTAGCAGTGCTTCCATTTTGAATACCTACTCCAGTTGTTCCTACTCTATGCTACGATTTGATTCATAGGCAGAATCACCCATCAACTTATTTTGCATGGGCAAAAACACTCCAAACTCCAAGGAAGGTTCAGGGGATCCTGATGCAAATGAGAAGTTGTCTAGCTAGTGTGGAGTGGGGCTTGAGTAAATCCATTCTCCATTTCTCTACTCTTCCATGGCACTATCCACTCCTGAGGGTTCCTGCATATTTTTGCCTTCCAGAGCATTTTCATACTGAGCAGAGGGCCAAAACTCCACTCTCTCTGAGGCAATCTAATTCTTATGTATGGGGTACACCATTTTATCTTTGTTGTTTATGTATTTTGTTTCCACTTTTTTCTTTTGTGTTTCAAGGATAGCCATTGTTGAATCCTTTTTCTTCCAAACTTAGTTGATGTTTGCTGCAACCTCCACTTGAAGCATCTAGTTTTTTCCAAAGTTGGGGCTTCTGGTACCTAGTCCTTTGTCTTTCCTACTATCCTTTAAGCCTTCTTGGCTTTTTCCTTTAATAAAAATGGGCACTTTATGGTCACATTTCCATCTTTCTTGTAGTGAAAGAAAGCAAAGGACACACTTTCAAAATCCGGTTTCTATAATATTTTTCCTAGTTTGGAATGAATCTCTATGATCTTTGGCATGTCTTTCCCCTCTTCCAACCCTATGAATAATCTAGCATAGGTTAGATTCCTTCTATCCACCGTCACTGGGTCAATAAATAGAAGCTTTTCAAAGGATTTGGCTATTCCAGCAAAGACGTCTTCATACCAAAATTCTAGAGGGAGTTTTGGAAGCCTTACCCAAACAGGGGCTTGGATATAGAATGAATCAATAAGGTCCAAATTCAGAGACCATTTCTATAGGGCTAGAGAGGATTTCCCTATTGACCACATGCTAACACATAAGATCTTGGCATAGTCCTCCTAGCATGAGAACTGAAAAGACAGAAAGCCCTTCACCATAGCCTTTATTTCGACTTGGCCCTTTAGGTTCCATTTTTTCTTTGTGAAAGCTCTAACTATGTCAATATTAGGCCTCAACCCAGAAAATTTTCCAAATAGAGTAAGAGGCATGGTTGCAATATTATGGTCAACTAGTTTTTCAGGTAGAGAAATAGCGTACTTACCCTTTTGCTTTTCAGATAGGTCCTTTATAACTGGGAAAAGAGACTTGCCTGTGGGCTTTATCCTGAATAGAGTAGACCAAGGATGGTGCCAGGAAGAATCTTCCTTGTCACAAGACTGAGCCTCAAAAATCACTTCTAGATTAGGGAGAGAGCTTGTTTTCCCCACCATCCCTACTTCCAATTTACCTATATCTTTCTGTCTGTCGAGTGGGACCCCATCCTTTTTTGTTGTGTCTTCATTATCCTAGTTTACCTGAGGTCCACCTTCACGAGCTCTCACAACAACATTCGGCACCTGCAAAGTCAGTTTCCTACCTACATTCAAATTCAAATTTCCTCCCACTCCCACTCCTGCTCACATATTCTCTTGTTAATACATGGGAATAATTTTTGTATTTCCATTCACCTTTACATGTTGAAAGTAATCATTTCTCCTTATTTTTTCCTAGCTTCTTCACTCATTTTTCATAAATGCATAGTCATCTTCCAATCCCCCACAAAGGATTATTGAATTCACTTTGTGCCCAAGAGTCCCTGAGCCAAGTTGATCTTTTTCCTTCTAAAGGCAATTAAAGTAGAGATAGGCCTAAGATTTCTAGTTTATTTATACAAGTTAGTGAACCCTATTTCCCGAATCCCCACATCACATTTTGGTGAACCCAACATCTTTAATGCTTATTTCTGATTTTCTTTTTCCAGATCTGATCCATATTCTCTTAGTCAAGTCATATTTATATTCATTTCTAAAATTCACAATTTATAGTATTCCAAATGTGTTCACCCACATTACATTTTGGTGAACCCAATACATCTTACATCTTTCTTAGTTCTAATTTGGATGTCTAGATCTGATTTATTTGCATTTAGTTAAGCTATATTTAGATTATTGTGTCATTTTATGTATCTATAAATCTGTTTTCACCACATTGTATTTCGGTGAACCCAACTCTTCTTAGATACTTTTGATTTTTAGATTTGATTTGGGTGCATTTCATTCTAACGATGAAATTAATGAAATCAGATTAGTTTTCTATTTCATATTTGATTACATTGCTTCTTATTTACATTTATCAAAATTATGTGTTAGATAATGGCTTCTTTCACTTCATGTTTCTTACATTCATTCATGCCACTTTTACATATGACATTACTATAGTTTCAAAGACCTTTCCTACTTGCAAATCATTTCTTAAAGTTTTTATCCTTAAGAAATTTCATGGAATATGCAGATCACATTAGAGATTTTGTAAAAAATAATAATCCTATAAATGACATTGAAATGACCAACATTTGTACCTCTCCTATTCTATTGTATGTCAACGAAGATAGAGTAAATAATCCTATTAATGATCTCCCCAGTAGAGATGCAACATTCAAAAGTAATACTAGATCCTCTCCTCATAGGAATACCTTAGTGCAATAGGCTAAACTTGTTAGTTTAATTACGTCTCTAGATCCTCTTTATGTTGGAAGTTTATCATTGATGATTTTGTTGAAGCAGAATATTGTGGATATGTTATATATGTTTTCATTGATGTCAACATACTTATATTGACTTATGATATTATTTCTCTGGATATTTTGTGTTTCTAATTAACAATTTTTGATCCACATTGCTCTGGAAATATAGATATGGGTTCACAATTCAAACAATATGTTTCTGACTTCCATATCCTTCTATATTCAAGTTTGTATGGATTTTGGATGTTTGGAAAAATAATTACACAGTTTGGAAGTTTGGCCTACAAGATGTCTATTACTTTGGAACATAATAGTTTATCTCAGTAACCACATTTCATTAGTTGAAAGCTTTTGGAACTATGGTTTTGGGACAAGAATAAACAATGCATGTAACATGTGAATAAGAAATGGATGTTCATATATCTTGAACAACATATGAAAGTGAAAAAATGAAGCATTTTGGTGGAAGTGTGTAAAGTAATTTTGGAAGCCAACTTATTAGATGAATCATATTTTTCCAACTTGAAGTATGGTTAGATCGAGATATATATTTGGTGCACTCCTTTGGTGAGTACATAAGAGTGAATGGGGAAGTAGCGAATGGATATGCGGTGACTATTAGAAAGTTATGATATTTGTATGATATGAGACACTTATGCATTGCAATTTATGGAAACATATTTGGTATATTGATTTCTTGGAATGGAGTTCATTTTTGGAGATACAGTCTTCAAAATGAAAAAGTACAGAAGCATAAATATAGAGTATGAAAATATTGTTTTGAGTATCAAAGATTAAGTATGATAAGTTATGTCTTGAGAGATTAGTGGAAGATACTATGGGGTATGTATGACCTCCACCTAAGATCAATTTAGTTTTTGGTGTTGATTACAGTGAGTTAGAGAGATTTGAAGATAAGCGAAGACAACAAAATAGCGTAACAGAGTAGTTGAATAGTAGCGATGATTTAAGGAGTATGGTGTGGACTCCTGGAAATCTAAGCTAGATTATAATTTTGGATAACCTATATTTTGGTTATGTAAGAGCGTTGACTTTG
>MU225019.1:233672-249753 GCA_018584345.1 Thuja plicata | reverse complement strand
TGACATAACAGAGGATGACATAGATCATTGAAGAACTATGACTGGAACTATCTAAGCATTGAATATTCTTATTTTTTTTCATTACTAAGAACACTTAGTAATAGAAGTTTTTTTGTAAGAGCCGTAAGATTAGTTGTCCCGTAATAGGGTGTTGTATACCTTTAACAGGGTTGTTATTCCTTTAACAAGGAAATGTACTATGTAATATTAAGCTCCTAACATGGCTAGGTCTCCTAAGAGGGATATTATAATTTAGTGCATGCTTGTGGGTACCATCCCCACCAGGGTTTTCCCTTGGCCAGGGTTTCCTCAACAAAAAATAATGGTGTTATGAGTTTTGTGTTATTTGTTTATGTTCTTTTCATTTTAGAAAGCTTATGGTTTATTTGGAATTGGTTTAAATTTAATTTAAAGTTCTGTAATATTGATTCACCCCCCTCTCAGTATTACTTAATCCTAACAATTGGTATAAGAGATTTTGGCCCTTTGAGAGAAAGTCTAACAACTTAAGGGAGATCAGAATGGATTCAAAAAATTTACAAGAGAAATTTGAAGCGGAACTTGAAGACCTTGCAAAAGAAAAAGAAGAAAATGTTGACTTGAGATTCAAATTAAGGAGAGCTGTGGGATTCATCAAGAAACTTAAGAATTCGCTTGAACTTTCCAAAAATCAAAGACATGATCTTATGGTTCAGATAAAAGAAGATTCAGACAATGATAATTTAGATCAGATAAAGCAACTTGAAAAAGAGAATTATACTTTGAAGCTTGAGAATGAAATGATGGATAAAGAGATTCAACAAGAAAAGAATGCTAAGATCAAGACTAAAGAAGCTTTGAAATATGAGCTAATAAATTGATGGGACAAATGAAGATTGACCTTGACCATTACAAGAACAAGTATCTAGAATTGGATAAATATAATCAGATCATAAAAGGTAAACTTGTTGAGACAAAGAAACACATTGAGAAAATTCACATGAGCAGTGACTTGATCGATGAACAGAGAGACAGATAGAAACCTAAAGGTGATATGAGTTGTATTGGCTTCAATGAAGCTGAATGCTCTAAGAATCAAGAAGAAAAATTTGATGCAAAGATTGATGCAGAAAAACCTATTCCTAAAGAACCTAAAGAACAGATCAGACCTTTCAGAGGAAGATCTTTTGGATGTAACAAGTTTGGACACATGAAGAGATATTGTAGAGGTAATACCCCTTTCAAAAAAATTTCTAGTTATTGTTTTAATTGCAATATATATGGGCACAAGAAAGTAGAATGCAAAAAACCCGATCAAACTAGATACAGACAAGACAACAACATAGGAGAATCAACAACTAAGTTCACATGTTACAAATGCAAAAACCTTGGACACATTGCAAGGAATTGTAAATTACAAGTTAATCAGTACAGTAAACCTCCTATATGCTACAAATGTAACAATCTAGGTCATATAGAAAAGTTTTGCAGGTATAATGGAGTAAATAACAAAAGAGCATCACCTCCTATGGATACTAAGAGGAATGATAGTAATACTCGTAAGAGTCTTACAGAATACAAGAGTGAATTTGACAATTGTTTCAAGAAAGCAGAAGATATAAACATTGGTAAAGTATGGAGAGTCAAAGAGTCTAATGATGTATTGGTTTAGGAAGAGACAATAGATGCTACTGGATCATCTGATGCGGTTGGAAAGATTGCTACAATGTAGACAATTGTTATTTTGTCGTTGATGTCAAACCTTAACTGGTGAGACTATTGCTGTATGTTTGAGTACCTTATCCATTGATTGATGAAGATTTGAAAAGAATGGGATAACCAGAAGACCAAGGAAATGGTTGAGTTATGAGTATAAACTAGGGTACTTGATCATTTGGCACTTTGGCAAAGTGATACGTTGTTTATCTAGAACTGATAGTTCACTGGAAGGTCAATGGTGAGAAAAGAAAAGTCGATGCCGAGAAAAGCAAAAGGTGATGCCAAGAAAAGCAAAGATGATGTCGAGCACTAGTGAAATGCCGAGGGAGATAGTGAAATGCTGAGCATCAGTATTTTTTTTATTGATGAGATTTGAGATCTATGGCTGACATAATTGATTTTATTGGGATATGCATTATTAATTAAGATTGGTCCATATTCATTTAATGCATGGGAAATCGTTATTAGCACATGGATTCAATGGTTAATTAATGAATATATTGGAGAAGTAAATTAAATGTAAAGATGGAAAGATCTATTGGATCTGACCTAACTGAAGATCTGCAATCTTGATTAAGTGGAAAAATATTTATTTGACCTAGATGAAGAGGTATAAAATAACCTGCTATGGTTATTTTTAATGTATCGAAGTGGAATGCAAAGAGTTGCATGGTTAATTGACTGATTGGAAAGACCTAAACAGAGAAGGCTGAGCAGAGAAGCATAGAGAGATTGCTTGACAGATTTCCAAGAAGATCTGAAGTTTGAGATGAGAATGGAGGCCACTCAGTGAATTAGCATTAGAGCTGAAACTAGATCTGGCTTTGCAAAGTAAGTTGTATAAATAAGATCACACCTGCTGATTACTTTCTAGCCATTGTAACAGTTCAAATCCTTTAACCACATTGACTTAATAGTCATTGTATAAATGCTTTAAACAAGGTGACATTCAGATTGGAATGTTCTAAGTCCTCTAACAAGGCCACTCCTAATAGGGTGATTAAATCCTTTAACCAGGTCACATTTGATAGTGTGTTTTGTAACCTTTAACAGAGTTGGCTCCTCACAGGGCATCACTTTAGAAGAGTGAAATTTTGGTAGCATGTTACTGGTGGTTTTTCCCATATTGGGTTTCCATGTTAAATCATGGTGTCAAAATGTGTGAATGTTATTGTTGTGTTCTACTGTTAAGTTTCTGCAAGCTTATTTCATTAGTACAGTAAACTGCACACTTTTATTTTTCTTTACTGCCGAGCAGATCTGAGTTGTTGAAGTTGATTTAAAGTTTTATGTGGGTACATCTAGACCTGAGGATAACTAATTCACCCCCCTCTCAGTTATTCTAAATTAATATTAAAAAATGGTATCAGAGCAGTGTTCTCTTGAAAATTTTGAAGGTACTTGGAGATAAAGATCAAGATGTATAGAAGGGATGGACCGAAGATCAACAAGGAAAACTTTCCTGCATGGAAAATTTTGATGAAACTTCATCTAGCTGGTATTGGTGATTCTGCTAAATGACATATTAAAATAGAATATGTAGCCCCTATTGGAGTTTTGAATGCTGCAGAACTAACAGAGAAGCATGAACATAATCAAGCAATGCTGGATCTTGCATCATCTCTGAACTATCATGAATTTGAGGACATCAAAGATTGTACAAGCGCAAAGAAGATGTGGGATGCCCTTACAAACATCTATGGAGGTGATATGAATGTACTGAGAGCCAAATCTGAAAGCTTGAGAGGTAATTTTGATGATTTAAAAATGCAAGAAGGAGAAAATATAGTAGAATACTATGATAGGATAAAGGAAGTTGTAAATGCTATTAGAGGAGCTAAGGGAGTCATTAATGAAGATACTATCATGAGAAAAGTACTGAGAACACTTGTTCCTATTTATGCTATTAGAGTATCTACAATTCAAGAACTGAGATGTACTCCTAATAGAAATTTAACTCTGGAAGGTCTGGTAGGCAGACTTACTGCATTTGAAATGTCAAATTTTGAAAACTATACTCCACAAGATGTTGAATCTGCATTCAAGTCACATATGGTCATGAAAAAATCTAAGAAAGGAAATAAATGTGTGGATAGTGACAGTGACACCTTAGATGATGATCTAGAAGAGCTTGAGGCACTTATGGCAAGAAGACTAGCAAGAGGAAAAGGAAAATTTAAAGGTAAACTTCCTATTATTTGTTTTTCTTGTAACAAAGTTGGTCATATTGCTGCTAGATGCCCTGACAAGAATGAGAAGGATGAAAGAAGGGACAACAAGTATAAGGATAGAATGGATGACCGAGACTATAGAAAGTACAAGGACTGCAAAGACAAAGGTAAGAAATCCTGCTATATAGCTGAAGAAGCTTCTGAAAGTGAATCTGACAAATCTGATGAAAATGATATAGAAGTAGTGTATTTTGCAATGAAAGATGATTCTGATGATGATGAGAAAACTGCACTAATTTCTTATATGAGTAAAGGTGATCATTGGATTATTTATAGTGGTTTTTCACATCACATGACTGGTGATAAGGACAAATTTGAAACATTAGATCGATGCAAAGGTGGATATGTTAAATTTGGTAATGATACACCTTGTAGAGTCAAAGGGAAAGGATCAATTCAATTGATTACTAAGATTAGATGCGATGATGTATACTGGGTTGATAATATTAAGTATAACTTGTTGAGTGTTTCACATCTTAACACTTCTAGTTACAGATTTGAATTCCATCACAGGAAAGAAAAGATATATGATGCAAAAGGAGAATTAGTTAAAGGTGGTGAGCAAACAAAAGGTAACTTGTTCTACCTGGATTTAGCTAAAGAAACATGCTTGTTTTCCCAATATAATTATGTTTGGCTATGGCATAAGAGGTTATGTCATGTTAGCTTTGATAACTTGGTAAGCATAAGTAAATTGAAAAAGGTTAGAGGGCTACCTAAGTTAAAGAAACCCAAAAATGCAATGTGTAAGCAATGTCGGTTAGGCAAGATGACTAAATCTAGTTTTAAAAGCAAAAATCATACTTCTGAGAATATTTTGGAATTAGTTCATACTGACCTTTATGGACCTATTAGTGAGAATAGCTACTGCAGAGATAAATATTTTATTCTATTTGTAGATGACTACTCTAGGATGATGACTGTTATTTTCCTCAAAGAAAAATTTGATGCATTTCAGTTATTTAAGTGGTACTTGGAAAAAGTTGAAAAGGAAACAGGTAAGAGCCTGAATTGTCTAAGATCTGACAGAGGAGGAGAGTTTATTTCTAATGAGTTCAATAGGTTCTGCAATGATCAAGGGATAAAAATAGATGTCAGAACCTAGGATGCCACCAAAGAATGGTATAGCTGAAAGGAGAAATTGATCTATCATGGACTGTGCTAGCACATTAATGATGGAGAAAAATATTGCATAGAAATATTGGAGAGAACCTGTAAGCACAACTGTTTATACCTTGAATAGAGTACAAGTCAAGAAAGGTACAAATTCTACACCTTATGAGCTATGGTATGGATATGCACCTACTGTAAGTTATTTCAAAGTCTTTGGGAGAAAATATTTTATACTGAAGGATAACAGAAATGGTAAAATTGATGCTAAAGGAGAAGAAGGCATATTTCTTGGATATTCTACTAAAAGTAAGGCATACAAATGTTTGAATTCTAACACTAAAAAAATTGTGGAAAGTGCAAATGTTAGATTGATGAATATGCAGAAAGAAATGAAGCTGAAAGCATGATTGAGCTTGAAAGTTACAGATCATTCACATATCCTGAAGAAGAGGATTCTAATGAGACTAAAAATGAAGTTTCTGAGCAATAGTCTGCACCTGCCGAGATATAGAATGAAATTTCTAGGAAACAGGAAGTGACTGTCGAGATATTTGATGGAGATGCCGAGTCATAGTTCCACCCTGAACTAAACTTGAATGATCAAAATGAAGCTGAGAAAGAGCCTACTTTGGAAAAATATGTAAGAAGGCACTGTAAACCTGATCAAATCATAGCAGAAAAGGATTCTGCAATCATGACAAGAGGAAAATTAAGAAAAGATACATGTTTGTTATGTAATTTTGAGCCTAAGACGGTAAAATATGCTTTGGACAATGAAGTCTAGATTCAAGCCATGAATGCATATATAGACCAGATTGAAAAGAATAAGACATGGACACTAGTACCTATACCTGAAAAAAAAATGTAATTGGTACTAAGTGGGTATTGAAAAATAAGCTGAATGAACATGGAGAGGTCACAAGGAATAAATAAAGAATGGTATGCAAGGGTTATGCACAAAAGGAAGGAATTGACTATGGAGAGACATTCACCCTAGTTGCAAGATTTGAGGGTGTGAGAACTCTGCTTGCATATGCAACCTAAGTATTTAAAGTCTATCAAATGGATGTGAAGTCTGCATTTCTAAATGGGATACTAGAAGAAGAAGTATATATTGAACAAGCTAATGGATTTGTTGACCAAAGTAAGAGGAAAATGGTTTGCAGACTACACAAGGCATTATATGGAATGAAGCAAGCACCAAGAGAATGGTATGAAAGATTGTACAATTATCTAATGAAGATTGGATTTGCAAGGACAAATGACAACATCAATCTATATTTGAAGACAGAGCAAGGTAAAGGAATTTTATTGGCTGAAATTTTTGTGGATGACATCATATTTAGTGGACAAGATATTATATGTAAAGCATTTTCAAAGGAGATGGAAACTAAATTTGAAATATCTATGTTTGGTGAGATAAAATTCTTTGTTGGACTACAAATACATCAAATGAAGAATGGTATCTATATTACACAATCAAAATATATCAAGGAGATACTGAAAATATATTACCCATGGCTACTGGATAGAAGTTGACAAAGAATGATGCCACAAAAGAGGTAAATCAAAGATTGTACAAATAAATGTTTGGTAAGCTACAATATGTTGTACATAGTAGACGTGATATTGCATTAGCAGTTGGAATTGTTGCTAGATTTTCTGCTAATCCAAAAGAGACACATATTATGGCAGTGAAAAGAATTCTGAGATATTTGAAAGGTACAGAAGACTATGGTCTATACTACAAAAGGAATGACAAGTTTGAACTCAGAGTCTATACTGATTCTGACTGGGCTGGTAATGTTGATGATAGAAAAAGAACCATAGGAGGAGCATTTATTTTGGGGAAAATATTATTTTCCTGGACAAGAAAGAAACATAATTGCACCTCACAATCTACAGCTGAAGCCAAGTATGTGGCAGCAGTAGTTAATTGTTCAAACATTGTATGGTTGAAGATACTACTAAAAGGTATGAAAGAGGAGATCAAAAAACCAGTTGTTATATATTGTGATAACACAAGTGCCATTAGTATTTCTAAAAATCCTATAATGCACTCTAAGACAAAACATATAGCTATCAAGTATCATTACTTGAGGGAGCTAGTACAGAAAAAAGAAGTGAGACTGGACTATGTGAACACTAAGGAACAGTTGGTAGACATATTTACAAAAGTGTTACCCAAGGATTCTCATGAGTATCTAAGAGGTAAATTGGAGGTAATTCCCCTAGCTGAGGCTAACTAGTTAGGAATGGTGTTGTTGCATCAAATGTTTTAATCAGAACACTTGACACATTGATGCACAGTAAGTCACATTTTTAAGATGCTGCCTAAAAACTGTGAAGTGGAAAACCAGAAACAAAAAAGTAAATCATTCATACACAAAGATGATAGGAAAAACATGATACAAATATTAGAACTGATGAATCTGCATAATAAAGATGTCAATCTTTGGCATTGTTGTCAAAGAGGGAGATTATTGCTAAAACATCAGGTAACAATAGATACAAGGGAGATATTACTGAAAGAGGGAGCTGAATAAGAATACATCAGTGTGATTATGGAAACAGAGGGAGTCAGAATGAAGCTAAAGACATTAATGAATATTTGTTCATATTAGGAACACATGCACTTTTTGGATTGTATGGTAACTTTGGTTGGAAATTATTGTTTTATAGTTTAGTGTTGCCATCAATGCCAAAGAGGGAGATTGCTGGAAAGATTGCTACAATGTAGACAATTTTTATTTTGTCATTGATGTCAAACCTTAATTGCTGAGACTATTGTTGTATGTTTGAGTACCTTATCCATTGATTGATGAAGATTTGAAAAGAATGGGATAACAAGAAGACCAAGGAAATGGTTGAGTTATGAGTATAAACCAGGGCACTTGATCATTTGGCACTTTGGGAAAGTGATACATTGTTTATCTAGCACTGACAGTTCACTGGAAGGTCAATGCCGAGAAAAGCAAAGTCGATGCTAAGAAAGTGAAAGGTGATGCTGAGAAAAGAAAAGATAATGCCAAACGCCAGTAAAATGCCGAGGGAGACAGTGAAATGCCGAGCATCAGTATTTTGTTTATTGATGAGATTTGAGATCTATGGCCGACATAATTGATTTTATTGTGATATGAATTATTAATTAAGATTGGTCCATATTCATTTAATGCATGGGAAACCATTATTAGCGCATGGATTCAATGGTTAATTAATGACTGTATTGGAGAAGTAAATTAAATGTAAAGATGGAAAGATCCGTTGGATCTGACCTAACCCAAGATCTACGATCTTGATTAAGTGGAAAATATTTATTTGACCTAGATGGAGAGGTATAAAATAACCTACTATGGTTATTGTTAATGTATCGAAGTGGAATGCAAAGAGTTGCATGGTTAATTGACTGATTGGAAAGACCTAAGCAGAGAAGCAGAGAGAGATTGCTTGATGGATTTCCAAGTAGATCTGAAGTTTGAGATGAGAATGGAGGCCACTCAGTGAATTAGCATTAGAGCTGAAACTAGATCTAGATTTGCAAAGTAAGTTATATAAATCAGATCACACCTGCTGATTACTTTCTAGCCATTGTAACAGTTCAAATCCTTTAACCAGGTTGACTTAATAGTCATTGTATAATTCCTTTGAACAAGGTGACATTCAAATTGGAATATTCTAAGTCCTCTAACAAGGCCACTCCTAACAGGGTGATTAAATCCTTTAACTAGGTCACATTTGGCAGTGTGTTTTGTAACCTTTAACAAGGTTGGCTCCTCACAAGGCATCACTTCAGAAGAGTGAAATTTTGGTAGCATGTTACTGGTGGTTTTTCCCATATTGGGTTTCCACGTTAAATCATGGTGTCAAAATGTGTAAATTTTATTATTGTGTTTTACTGTTAAGTTTCTGCAAGCTTATTTCATTAGTATAGTAAACTGCACACTTTTATTGTTTATTACTGCCGAGCAGATCTGAGTTTTTGAAGTTGATTTAAAGTTTTATGTCGGCACACCTAGAACTAAGGATAACTGATTCACCCCCCTCTTAGTTACTCTAAATTCATATTAACAAGTAGAAGATATCAATAGTGGTAAAGTATGGAGAGTCAAAGAGTCTAATGATGTATTGGTTTAGGAAGAGACAATAGATGCTACTGGATCTTTGCCTGATGCTAGAAAAGTAGAATCAACCTAATTGGTTGAGCATGGCCTTAGGGAGAGCATTGGATGAGAAAAATAGAATATATCCAACCCCTAATTATATGGATTAATCTCTAGAAAGATTAGGTATGATATTGGCCAACATCATGGAACTTATCTCTAAGAGTGCAACACCAGACGATGCATATTTTGTGATTGCAAGGTTTATGACTGACTAGACAATATTGGGTAATGTGAGTTTTTAACACTTAATGATGTATAAAGAACCTGATGGTTATCTATTTCCTTACCATTTAAATGAGAAATGAACTAAGGAAATCAAAGAGAAGAGAGATTCATACTATCTAGCAACTACTTTGCGTGATCGATCAAATCAGAAACTTGGAATTCAGCGTGTAAAAGGTCTTTACATTATTTACATCTACAGAAGCTATGAATGCACCTTTGATATATGATGTTGTAGATCAAACTAGATACAAGTTTAAGAAACATCCATTCAAGTCTTGTGAAGACAACACTGAAGGAGCATATTCTGAGACACCATATGGCATTTTTCTAGTAGAAGATATTAGGGCATACATTCATTGCAAGAATGATATACTGGGTGTTGATTAAATTTCTACTGAAATGGAGTATATGAATGATAATGGAAAAATGAGGGATGAATTTAAACACATTGAAAGCTTGAGCATCATGAAGATATTGGATTTGTATGAATTTAGCAAAGATGAATGATTTAAAATCTTACTTAACAGAGTTCATGATCATTTCATCTAGATAGGAGAGCAACCTATAAAGATATGTAGTCAATTGATTCATGAGATTACTAGATTAGACAACATTGGAGCTATCCCTATGGTTGAGAAGAACATAAAGAAATAATTCAAAACCCTAACACATTCAAAATGGGGAAGGAGAGCTATGACAGTGAACAATATATCTTACATGATGTCAGATTGATTGCGATGATACTTGGTTTCAAATTCTATTACAATAGTAGACCTAATTAAGTATCTGTAGGTGTTATCATGATGGCCTACAGGATGGTGAAAGAAAACACCACTTATAACCTATGTGAGGTTCTGGCACAACAGTTTTATGATAATGTTAAACTAATCAAGAAGGATAAGTCTAAAACCTTTTCATTTGGCTCACTCCTTATGCATATGTATATCCACATTGAGCACAAGTTTCCAGGCATGCACCCAAGTGGATGGAGAAAAGGGATACCTACTGGTATTTAGATTTTTGAGAGCTACCAAAAACAAAATAGCACATGGGTTGATGATGAACTATTCGACATGATCAAGATTCTTTAGGGGAAAATGAAGGAAAGAGTCAGAATTCATGAAGAATTAGTTGAAAAATATAAGGACACAATTTTTTTTATGGTTGAGATAGACTTTGTATTTCTTGAGGCTGTTATCCCTAGGATGAAATGGCATTACCCTATGGGCTATGAAGTTAGTTTTGAGGTCCTAACTATGCAGATTGAACATGTGTTGGCATATGAGATAGACACATCTAAGGAGAGATGGAGCACCTATGAGGAAAATTAGGCTAAAGTCAGAGAAGAGAAGACCAGAGGCATGGGGAAAAGAAAAATTAGATTTTTTTTTTATGAATGTGGAACTAAGGTAGGTTTGACTTGTTATAGGTAAATGTGGCCTTCTTGTTTAGCCATACACTTCAACATAGTCATTACTCACCAATCACATACAAGAATGGATATGAAATTATCCATCTTGCATGTTTGTATGATTCAACCTATTGCCTCCTATCTAGTTGGGGTTTTGGAATAAGCTCTCATAATTGAGAGTCCAACAACCTAGACCATTTCTAGAATGAAGGACTTAAGCAAATATGCAACGCAACAGTAATCTAGAGAGCTTAGTTTATTCTAGAAATGAATGCAATGTTAATCTAGATTAAGCTACAAAATGATATGCAATATTAATCTAGATTAACCTACAAAATGATATGCAATATTAATCTAGATTAACCTACAAATGATTATGAAGTTAATCTAGAAATGAGAGATTAAGCTAAGAATGTGAAAGATTAAGCTAATCTAAGAAATGAACAATAATATTCAAAACTAAGATTAGAAATGTGATTTAACTATGCAAATTTAATCTAAATGATATTAAACTAGCATGATATTAAGATTATTGCAACAATTCTAAAATCAATACATTCAATTAGAAAACTAGTGAATTTGAATTACAAGACTATGAATTTCAAGACTAGTTTGAATGAGAGATGAGAGAGTTATTGTATAGACCTAGAGTCTGTTCAAAATAGAAAGTTTCTTTGGAGAGAAATAGTTAACTTATTGAAGATCAGTTGAGAATAGGAAGTTTCTTTTGAGAGAAATAGTCAATTGTTGCCTTTTTGAGTTTAACTGATTTGTTTCTCTTTTAAATCATAGTTAACTCAAAGTTTCTATTTCTGAACTAGAGAGAAGATTTTGGAGAGAATATTTAATTAAATAAATATAATATGACCTCATAAATATATTTTCTCAATTATTTGAATAATTAAATTCAATTATTGAAATGAGGATATTTATTTAATAATGGAATATTATTTAATTCCTTTTTATGTGTTTTAGCTAAAAGGGGTGAATTTAATTTAATTAAAGTGTTAGGACTTTATAATTAAATTAATTCGATCATTAGGTTTATTTAGCCAGGTAATTGATATTTTAGGAATTAAATATAATGTATGATTAATGCAGATTTAGGGTTTTCTACATTTGACACTTAGGTCAAGTAGAGTCAGTCAAAACTTAGAATTGCCTAGTACAATAGGACTTTGATGATTCAGAAGAATGATAAATGCAAAAAAATTGATTAGGGTTGGAAGATGCCAATTTTGGGGTGTTACATGACTAAAGAAGAGTTGAGAGAAGTAAAGAAGAAGACAATAGAGCGATCTTCAGGATTGGAAAGTACTACTACTACAGCCTGTCCACCTCCAGAGATTGAGTAGGTAATTAGTCCACCTTCTACAATTGTTGATGTGTCCACCCCTTCACCACCACTAAAGACGTCACAAAAAGAGGCAGTAAAGATTGTGCCTCAGATAAGAACTAGATCCACTAAACCAGATTTACCTCCTAAGGATCAGAGGACTGAAGGAGAAGAGAAGAAATCAGAAAAAGAGACCACTAGTGACAGACAAGTGTGGTAGCCAGACTTGAAGATGATTGAAAAGAGAGATATTAATCAAGGGAAGTTTGTTTCTATAAACAAGTACTATGACATGTATGAGGAATTAGATAAACTTAATATTGAAGATATTATGGTAAATTACTTACTTGTTTTCAAGAAGAATCTACAAGAGTTAGAAGGAAGTATACCGGAGGAGCTTTATGGTAGACTGGAAGTAAGGAAACAACTTGCAAAAATTAAAGATGATGCTATTAGGAATCAAGCTATCGATGACATGCCACCAATAGTTTCAATACAAGAAAGAGAAATTATACTTAATGCACTCAAACCACTATTGAGGACTAAGGCTAGATTGGTGAAAATTATGGGAAGAAAGTATGAAGAAGTCTTAGAGGAGACTCAAAAGGCATTATATCAGATACTAATGAGTAATATTCCTAAGAAGACTCCACTTCCTAAAACTACTACTCCTACACCTATAGGAATTGGTGAATATTCTAAGACAACTAAGATGAATGTTGGAATGAGTGAAGATACTATGCAACCATATTTCTATGTTTTTGGTGTCCTGTGACCCTTGAAACATTGCTTGATGAGAAGGACCCATTTGCAAGGAATATTGACAACACAATTGTAGAGGATAAGGAAGAACATAAAGAGGAAGAATAGGAAAAGGAAGAAAAAAAGGAAGAACAACAAAATATTAGGTCTGAAAAGAGAATTGAGACATAGAAAACAAAAGAGAAAGAGATAAGAGCTAAGGTAAAACATAAACCTGATACATCTACTAATCTATTGTTGGCAAGTATGAATAGAACTTTGAGTACTTATGTTGGCAACATGGATGATGATGAGTTGATGAGACTATCCTCCATCAGATTCGCCAAAGCTAAGGAAAGATATGAGGAGAAAGGAGATAAAATATCTAAGGTGATTACTAGGGAAGTCAATATAGTGAAAAAACTCCTCCCTGTACCTATTGTATTTCAAGGAAAGGATGAAGCAGAGACTCTAAGGTTGACACTAGATGATTTTGACAGTCACTATGAATCTTTAGTGAAGATTACTAAAGAGAAGGCCGAGAAGAGTTATCTAGAGAAGAAGTTGAAGGAATTTTTCCAGTCTATCTCATGGGACTTGGGCATTCTGAGAGTATCTAAAACTAAGGCCAAAAACTATGTCACACATGGAAGGATACTATACATCCATTGTATAAATCCTATCAGACATATTCAGAACATTGAAGACATTTTGGCAAAGGAAAGGACTTCTCTGAATAGAATAATGGATAGTTGTGAGACCTTCTCACAATATATATTAGAGATGGACAAGAATATAGAAAAAACTTATGACAAGATGAATGTATTGGATATTGAGAAAGGGAGAGTTGTGGCAAGATTTGGTTTGTTGAAGAGTTTAATCACTCCTAAACTATCAATTCTTGAAGTTCATTTATCTGATATGGAAAAGGTGACAGAGTCATTAACACATTCTATGCCTACAAATTTAAAAGCCATAGAGACATCATCATATGCACTAAATGGACTAATTCATGTTATTCAGTTGTTGATTGATTCATGGAGCACTGAAGTGAAGATCATGGAAGACACCTTCCAAGATGTACTAAAACTGGTGAGCAAACACTGAAATCCTACAATTTTGTAAATTTTGGATGCACCTTTGTAATTGTTGTCAAAGGGGGAGAAGAGAATAAAAATTAATTAGTAGAAAATGATAATGAAAAAAAAATATGAAAGAAAATAAAAAAAGAGAGGATAGTGAGTTGGGACACTTAGTCATTTTTTGCTAAGTGTTGCCATTAATGCCAAAGGGAGAGATTGTTGGAAAGTGATGATATTTATATGATATGAGACACTTATGGGTTGTAATTTATGGAAACATATCTGGTATATTTATCACTTGGAATGAAGTTTAGTTTTGGAGATACAATCTTCAAAATGACTAAGTACAGAAGCAGAAATACAGAGTATGACAATATTGTTTTGAGTATCGAAGATCAAGTACAATGAGTTATGACTTGTGAGCTTAGTGGAAGATACTATGGGGTATGTATGACCTCCACCTAAGATCAATTTATTTTTGGTGTTGATTACAATGAGTTAGAGAGATTTGAAGACAAGCGAAGACAATCTAACAACGTAATAGAGCAGTTGGATAGTAGTGATGACTTAAGGAGTATGGTGTGGATTCATGGAAAGCTAAGTCAGATTATAATTTTGGATAAACTATATTTTGGTTATGTAAGAGTGCCAAATTTGTATTTTCTCTTTACATTATTTATTTATGTATTGAGAGCCAACTATGTGATAATGTTAAGAGATACGACTTGATGTTGAGAAATATATATATATATATATATATATATATATATGAATACTTTTTATAAAGAGAAGATATAGAAGAAGGATGAGAGAATGTATATGTGTATGTGTGTATGCGAATGATAGAGCAGAGGATGACAAAGATAATTGAAGAACTATGACTGGAACTATATAAGCATTAAAGATGCTTATTTTTGTTCATTACTGAGAACACTTTGTAACAGAAGTTTTGTTGTAAGAGCTATAAGCTCAGTTGGCCCCTAATAGGGTGTTGTATACCTTTAACAAGGTTGTTATTTCTTTAACAAGGAAATATACTATGTAATATTTAGCTCCTAATAGGGCTAGGTCTCCTAACAGGGACATTATACTTTAGTTCATGCTTGTGGGTACCATCCCCACTGGGTTTTCCCCAGGGCTTCCTTGAAAACAAATAATGGTGTTATGAGTTATGTGTTATTTGTTTATGTTCTTTTCATTTCAGCAAGCTTATGATTTATTTGGAATTGGTTTAAGTTTAATTTAAAGTGTTGTAATACTGATTCACCCCCCTCTCAGTATTACTTAATGCTAACAGTGACATGTGATTGAATTAGATGCAAATTACAAAAGAGATAAAGAAGTGTGCAAAGTCTATCTACTAAGGCTTAAATGAACTAAATTCATACATATGTTAGATTTAATTATAATATTTAATTTTGTCTACTTATTCTCTTTGGACAATGGGCCTTCATCTTCTAGTCGGTGAGTCCTCTGGCAATGATCATTGCAGTGAATTTTTTTGTAATATATTATAAGTAGTTATATTATATTGAGAGTTTACCCTCTTTATGGTATTCCCTTTTAGGTTTTCCACGATAAAAAATGATGATCTCTTTTGTATGTTTCTATGAGTGATGTATTTACTGTTAGAGTAATAAGTTATTTCACTTACTAATTAAATCATTTAGATTTAATTATTAAGTCTCTTATTATCTCTCTTTTACTTAAGCTAAACTTTAGGCATATAATAATTAATATATTTATTAGTTATTATTTATGCAACCTAGATATTTCCCCTTTAGGGTTTTAATATCCTTTTATAATAATTCCCTCTTTGTAAATTATTAATTAATTAAGGATGCAATTGTATTGAGAATTTTTTCTCCATTGTTTGCATAATATGTTTCCTCTTTCATCGATCTATTATTTTTGGCCTCCATATCTTTTTTGCTTCTCTCTTTCTGTGATAGGTTTTCTGATGCAGGAGCATCCTGGGTGTAAGAGCAATCTTGCATCACCCAAAAATATTTCTGTTTTTATATTCAATAAGGGCTATTTTGTGCAGAGCTGCTATTTATGGAAAGTTACTATTTTTGGTA
>MU225019.1:206486-233335 GCA_018584345.1 Thuja plicata | reverse complement strand
GGCGGTGGAAAATTGCCTATATAAGGAAGGCTGTATTATTGTCTTAGGCAGTTCAGAATAGTTCTGGGTAATAATTCAAGGCTTTGTCCTACAGAATATTGTAAGGGAATGCCCATGTGGCTTTGCATATTGTAATTCTGAAAGTTTGTAATTCCACATTTGTGGAGATAATAAGAAGCCAATTTTCTGTTCTTGCATATTGTTGTTGTTTCTCTGTTTATGTTATGTGTTTGTGGTATTAAGGGGAGCACCCTTCATCATTTTCATGCAAGTGATTCTTGGGAGCTATAGGGTTGATTTTTCCTCAACTCCAACATGGTATCAGAGCTCGGCTTGCAGTCATCACTGCCAGCTAATGGTCACCGCCACTATCTAGTGGTTACCGCTGCTGTCGGTGAGTGACATAGTGATCTGGTGACCGTTGACACTGACCGTGATGAGGCTCCACCTCCATTGACCACCACCACCCAAATCCTCCTCCTGCATGCCACCACCTCCTCTACTCTCTTGGAGATCTCTCTGCCAATGAGTGACCAAGGCTTTTTACCTTTATTTTTCTAGGGCACTGTTGGTTTTTTTCTCATAGCTTGAGAAAATAGACATATTTATGGGAAAATAAGATATCGTCATAAATATGCTTTCGAGCCTGAGTTATTTTTGGAGGTTTAGTTTCCTGATATTTCCATTTTGGAGGGTATTTTTCTAGTCAAAGTTAGGGTTCTTTTTTGCACTCCGAGAGCTATATATTTCTCATCTAGAGTCCATTTTCTAACTTCTATGTATCATTGTAAAGCTGGTTCTATGCTCTTTCTTCTTGTATTGGTCTCATTCATAGAATCTTTGCTAGGTACATTTTATTTATTTCTTTTTTTTGCAATTTGATAAATATCTTGGAAGTTTCAAGTCCTGGGATTGTTTTCCTTGCATGAGATGACTCATTTTTAGTTGTTACTCATGTTCATACATATTTTTGTCATTCCTGAGAATTGTAGACACCTATGTATGTAGCATTTATTTTTTGCAAACACACTAAGATAAAGTGCCATCAGTTGCATGCTTAGGATCTTGCACATTTTGTGCCTGTTTGTACTTGTACTACATTATAAAGTGTCATTAGGGGGGGGGGTTGGTGTTTTCTTTGTTTTCCATCTACCTTTTTCAAGTGAGTGTTCCTCCATTACAATAGCATCATGATGTGTGTCAAGAGAGTGATCCTTCCATGACACCATCCTTTATATGTGTTTGTACTTTATTCTGCACTTTCTATGTCCTTGGTTCTTCATCATGCAATTGTTCTTGGAAGTCTATTTCAGTGTACCTATCATGCCTTTCTCTGCTCAACATTATGGGGGTATCTCCTATTGGTTCTAATGTTTCCTTGGTTTTATGGAGTGAGATATGTATTCAGTATTTGTTCCTATGTACTAGGCAGATGTAGTGGTTGGATACCTATGCATTTCGGTGAGATGGATAATTTACCATATGGAAACTCTTTCATTCTTGATTTGGAGGCAACCTTTTAGCTTCGATTGATCAGCTCTTCAAAATTTGGTGTTTTTTTCCATTTGTATCTTTGAGTTCCAAGGTTTTTTTTTGTTTTCCATCTTGATTCGAGTAGTATCATTTGAGGGAACTCATGTAGATTACAATATTCTCTAACTGATCCTGTTCTATTACAGTGGAGGTTCCAACAGTTATTCTTTGACAATGTTTGCAACTTCATGCTTCAGAGGTGTTCTTCATGTTCTTTCTTTGTTCCTTCTTTCTGGGACATTTTCTAGTTTGGAGGCTTCTTCAGTCCTTCACTAGTCTTTATCTCTTTTTGGAGAGGATTTTTTCCCACTAGATTTTCTTCTTTTCTCCTCTTTATAGAGATTTATTGTACTTGGCTACCTCATTAGGCCTTGTTGTCAGGACCCATTTCCTACTTTCAATAGTTGTTTCTATGTTTTAGCTACTCCCTAAGTTTATCTTAAGGGGGGGGGGTTGTTAGGGTAATAAGTTATTTCAATTATTAATTAAATCATTTTGATTTAATTATTAAGTCACTTATTATCTCTCTTTTACTTAAGCTAAACTTTAGGCATATAATAATTAATATATTTATTAATAATTATTTATGCAACCTAGATAAATTATATTGAGAGTTTTTTCTCCATTGTTTGTACAATATATTTCCTCTTTCATCGATATGTTATTTCTGGCCTCCATAGCTTTTCTTCTTCTCTCTTTCTATGATAGGTTTGCATGTAGGTGATTCTTGGGAGCTGTAGGGTTGATTTTTCCTCAACTCCAACATTTACTTAAAAAATTATTTTTATTACACAATCTTTACATTACATGCATATTAAGGTGAATATCTAAACTGTTAAGTGAATTAATTTTAAAGGTTCAAGGAAATACTATTTCACCCTCCTTTGAGTATTCCATCTATTCAAAAATTTGTATTAGAGTCTGGTCGCTTGCTTTAGCTTGACCACATAAGGGAGATCTTGAAGCTTGAACAAATGACATCTAAGGAAAATCTCTCTTTTGAAATGAATACTAAAGAAAATCATATAGATGGACAATTGCGAATGGCTCTTGAAGATCTTTAGAATGTAGAAAGTAAAAATAAGGACCTAAAGGAAAACATCAAGGAAGAAAATTAATGTCTCATAAAGATGATGGAATGAATCAAGAAATTTAGGGAAAGGCATAGAGAGGTTAGAAAGGAATTGAAATAAGAAAATGAAACACTTGTCAGTATAAAGCTAAAATTTGAAGAAAGTATGTAAAATGATGAATTCATAAATAGTATAATCAAACATAATATAGAGGAATATGAAAAGATAGAATAGAAATTGGTGAGACTACAATCAGAAGATAAATTTAGGGAAATCCCTTTGAAGCTTGATGAAATAATGGCTGTGCAGAAAAGTATTAAAGAAAAAGGTGGATAAGATATTTAAATAGATGAATGCTCAAATCGGAAAACCAAAGATAAAGGAAAAATGGAGAAGACTAAAACTGAACAACATATTGCAAAATTAAACAAATTAAATCATCTCTAGAATCAAAAAGATCTATAAGGAAACCACCAGTTAGGCAACCTAATGCTCAAAGATACCTTTTTTCTGTATCGTCAGAAAATAGAAGCACTTCCATTTTGGACTGGTTTAGCCCTATGAGTAAGTGGTTTGGGGTCATGTCAAATGGCTTGAATGGGTCTTTGAATTGGATCTAGATTTTTCCCCTGATTCTGCCCTATTTCCCACTTTTCTCCTACCTTTTCTAGCACCCTGCTATGTGATTATGAGATTCTTGACCTGATGCAGGAGCATCTAGGCAATCCTCAAGCCTTAGAATTTTTTGGCTTGTATCTAAACTTAGCCAAGTTAGAGAGGTATGTTTCCTTTGAGTCCTTAGTAGGTCATGTGGACTAGGTGAGTTAGTGGTAGTTAGTCATTGTTAGTTGTTTTGGTTAGTTTAGGCTTAGTTGGTCTAAAGTTGGGATTTGGGTCCAAAATGTGTTCTAGACCCATGAATGATGTAAAAGATTCCTTAAGTTCATTAAATGGTGTTAGTTCATCAAACTACATATCATAGAGGCCCTAGATTCTAGTTTGCATAGTTAATGCAAAAGATGCCAAAAGTTGTCATGACAACATTTGCAACTTTTGCAAATGTTGTATGCAACTCAGAAACATTGGATCCCCTCAATTGTAGGAGTGGGAAATGATTCAAAATGACCTATAATGGTAGAGAAAGGAATCTACGACACTCTTAGGCTCGAATCTCAAGGTGGGGTGATCGTAACTAAGTTTTGTGAGTAAGAAAGAAGACATCTCTACATACAGTATACAGTTGACTCTTTTTGCATGTTAATGGTGTTGTAATGGATTAGATACCAAGTGTTAGCTATAGATTCATGTAGTGTGGAGTGATATAATACTTTTCTTTTCAGTGTGCTAGTAGTTTAAAGTTGATCTTCAAGTTGTAGGAAATTATTTGCTAATTAAACAGTTTGTTGGTCTCTTACAGACAGTTTTTTCTTTCATGGCTCCCCCATGAAATTTGACCATGGGAAACACAAAAGGTTGAATGGAATGCATAGGGGAGTATTTTTACATAATGTATATCAGAGTAGGAGGTCTGGAAAGTTGTGGAGATATTTTTAAACTCATGCCTAGGCGAGTTAGGACAGCCTGGCTAGGTGTATGAGTGGTTAGAAACCATTGCAGAGACAAGGGAATGATATGGTGAACTGAAACAAGTGATGTCAGAGAGTCATTAGGGTCTTATGAGTCCCTGGGATCAAGTTCATAGCATGAAAAATCCATCTAGAATGATTTGTGAGGAGAAATCAGAACATAGCTTGTAAAGAGCTAAATTAGGCCTAAAATCGCTACTTTCAAGGACAGTGGTGTACGAAGGATTTGGGGACAAAATACCTTAGAAATATTTTAGGTCTACTTAAAGGGTACCTAGATAACATGTTAGTTTTGGGGGACAGGAGCAAGTTTTGGGAGTTAATCTAGAAAAACCCTCTGGATAGGGCTAATAGGCCTATTAGGACAGTTTGAAGACAATTCAAGAATTCAACCATTTTGGGTCTAAAAACTTATTAATTGTGAGTTTTTTGGATGTAGGAAGGACATTAAAAGTGACTAATTTTCCCTTGTAGCATGGGGAGTATTGGTATGGAGAAATATGGAATAGTTTCTTCAAGCCCTTTGAGAGTATTGTGATAAAAATGAGATAGTTGTCATCCAAGGTGAAAACACAACATTGTAACTCTTTGATAAGAGTTGGGAGGAGTCTTGGATAGAGTGTCCATTGACTTAGGAAGGTCCTAAATTGGAATTAGGAGCCTAAACTTGGATAGTGACAAACTAGGTCCTATCTTGGGAGTTGTGTGAGCACACCTAGGATATTAATTCTATCAGATTGGTATCAAAGCCTCTTTTATTAGGCTTGTGGTTAATGTTTTAGCCTACATAATCCATTAGAGAATCAACAATGGTGACAAATGCTGAACTAGAAATCAAGGTGGATGAAAAAGAGGAGGAAAATAGGTTACTCTGAGACAGATAGGCTCAACTTGAACAAAAAGTTGATGAAGTTGATGTGAAGGCAGATGAAGTGTTAGACAAGGTTGATGGGAAAAGAAAGGATATTGCCATAGAAGATAAAATCCCTGAAGCAGACCCTGTCAGTGAAAAAGAACCATTCTTGAAAGCTCTGAAAGATATGAGTGGAAAATATTTGGAGGGAGTCCCCATTTTCAGTGGAAAAATGGAACCATAAGTATCTCTTGATTGGATAGAGGGCTTAGAAAACCATTTTGAGTGTGATGGAATCAAAGAGGCTCAAAAAGAGAAGGTTTCCAAAGCAAGACTGAGAGGATTAGATCTCACTTGGTGGAAGTTCATCCAGGATGAAAGAGAGAAGGATGGGAAGAAGCCTATTGCTTCATGGAGAGCTATGGTAGCAAAATTAAGAGAGGCTTACATTCCAGAGGATTATGAAATCCAACTCCATAAGAGAAGACAAGGTCTAAGGCAGAAGGACCTAGATGTCAACTCTTACACTGAAGAATTCAAAAGACTTTGTATGAGGTCAAGGATAATAGAAGATGAGAAGGTGAAAGTAGAAAGGTATATTAATGGCCTCAAATGGACCATTCAAGATGAAATGAGTCTCTTGACTCCTGATACAGTACAAAAGTGCCACCAAATTTCTATCAAGGTGGAGGATAAACTAAATAAGAAACAAGATTCCAACACCTCAAGAGGAAGAGGTAGAGGAAGAGATACCAGAGGAAAAAGAAGTAACTATGGAGGAAGAATATCTAAATCTAAAGGACAATCAAAGACGAAGCTTACTAAACAACATGAAGGGAAATTAAATAGAGGAAGCTCATGTAGAGGAAGAAACTCTAATAATAGAGGAAGATGCAATAATCAAGGGAGAGACAACTATTTTGTCAATATGAAGTGTTATCACTATAACCAGTTGGGGCATCTACCATATAGGTGTCAAGAGAAGGGAATTTATTCACAAGGAGGTGAAAAAAAAGTGAACTATGTTCATGAAGAGACAAGTGGGAATAAGAACCCTGAAGTCCCATTGGAATCAGAGGATGGAGAAAACCTTATGATGAGGAGAACTCTCATAAAAGAACTAGTGAAGGAAGACAATAGTCAGAGAAGAGCACTCATTAGAGTGAAGTGTAAAATGATGGGAAAGGTGTGTAGATTCATCATAGACTCAGGATTAACTGAAAATATAGTGTCAGAGGAGGTAGTCAACAAGCTAAAAATGACAAGGATACCCTACACCAACCCTTATAAAGTCACATGGCTTAACAAAGGACAACATGTCCTAGTTAATGAACAAGCTTGGGTGGAATTATCCATTGGGAGATATAAAGATAAGGTTTTATGTGATGTATTACCTATGGAAACATGCCACTTTCTCCTATGTAGACCATGGCAATTTGACTAGATGGCTATGCATAATGGAGTGAAAAACTCCTACACTTTTAAGAAAGACAATGTGACATATAAGATTCAGTCATTGTTGGAAGATTCAGAAGTGAAGTCTACAGGCCCAAATGTTCTTATGGTGGGTGAAAAGGAGTTTTTAGAGACTCTAGGTGAAGGATAAGGAATTGGCTTTTCATTGGTGTTGAAGCCTAAGGAAGTTGTAGACAAGACAATGAAGAGGACAAAGCTGCCAAAGGAAGTTCAAGAAATGTTGCAGAAGTATGAAGGTATAGTAAGTGATGGACATCAATCAAATCTACCCCATAAGAGGTCCATAAGCCATAAGATAGAACTAATCCCTGAAGACACCCTACCCAATAAGGAAGCCTATAAAATGACTCCCCAACAAAATGAGGATATTGTAAAAAAAATCCAAGAGCTATTATAAGAAGGATGTACTTTCAAGGATAGTGGTGTATGGAGGATTTGGGGACCCAAGACCTTAGAAATCCTTTAGGTCTCATTAAAGTGTACCCAGATCACATGTTAGTTTTGGGGGATAGGAGCAAGTTTTGGGAGTTAATCCAGAAAAATCCTATGTATAGGGCTAATCGGACTACTAGGCCTATTAGGACAGTTTGGAGACAATTAGGATAGTTTGGAGACAATTCAAGAATTTGACCATTTTGGGTCTAAAAACTTATGAATTGTGAGTTTTTTGGATGTAGTAAGGACATCAAAAGTGCCTAAATTTCCCTTGTACCATGGGGAGTATTGGTATGGAGAAATATGGAATAGTTTCTTCAAGCCCTTTGAGAGTATTGTGATAAAAATGAGATAGCTATCGTCCAAGGTGAAAACACAACATTTTAACTCTTTGATAAGAGTTGGGAGGAGTCTTGGATAAATTTTCCATTGACTTAGGAAGTTCCTAAATTGGAATTAGGAGCCTAAACTTGGATAGTGACAAACTAGGTCCTATCTTGGGAGTTGTGTGAGAACACCTAGGAGATTACTTCTATCATGACCTCAGGGTCAAGGTTGACCTTCTGGGTCAAGGTCAACCTTGAACCTGACCTAGGTCAAGGTAAACCTTGACCCTGACCTAAGTCAAGGTCAACCTCGACCTTGACCTAGGGTCCAAATTTTAGGATTCCAAGGTTTTCGGATGTCGGGGTTTGGAAAGATTTAATTCCCGCTTCCGGGTCGACTATTTCCGTCTTCAAGGAAATGAATCTTGAAATTATATTTAATATAGGTCCAATTCTAGGGGTATAGGTCTAATGGGAATTTAATTCTCCTATGTAGGCCTCTCTAGAAGATTGTGTCCTAGATTTGTATATAAGGAAGCTTTCTCCTCTTATGTTCTCTAAGGGGCAAGACTTGAAGAACCATAAGACATACACATGAAAGAACATGATCACCTATGCACATGAAGTATAATATATTGAAGAAATCATATAATCTCAAGCATTCAAGAATTAAAGAACCTTCAAGCATTCAATTCATCAAGGATATCCATTGGTAGCCATTGCAGGATTCAAGCTCTATGGAGCCCTCTTGTTGAAGATTTCTCCATCCACATCCATGCAAGCTTCTTCCTATTCCAAGATCAATTCAAGATTGGTGCTAAATATCTACAATAAATTGATTTGAGACATCCTACATTATAAATCTTACATTCTACATTCATTTGGAGCATACATACTTGTGGATCCAAGGATTCAAATCCTCCTCAAGGGTTTCTATACAAGCAAGGTGAATTTGTTTATTTACTTTGTTTATCTATGCAATTTCAATTATATTTTAAGGTTAATTCCAAAACCAGGATTTGACCAAGGAAAACCCCTCCCCCCAATAGAAAAACCCATTTTTCTTATAGGTACAGGTACAAGACAACAAATCTAAGAGCAGATTTGGATACCCTTTTCGGCCAACTTTCAAGATCCACGAACATAATTTTCGTCAGAGTAGTGTAGGTCAAGGTCGACATTTAGGGGTACAATTGTGCCCCCACAAAGAGGTTAGGATTGACCTGACTAAGAAAATAAAAATGTTTATGGGTTTTGTAGATCTCATAGTTTCGGTCCATGAACATGGAAATCAACAAAATCTAAGACTGTTTGATAGGGTTTTCAGCAGATTCTTTTTTGGACGTATGTATTTTATTTCATTATCTTTTACAAACATTTCCAGATCTACATTCCTTATCATAACAATTAAATGTAAGTGGTTAAATGTGGCATAGGGTCTCTTTTATGTGCAAATCCCCATTGATTCAAAACCCTATTTAAAGACCTATCCATTTTACCATATTAAACTTTTAATGCCCATTGTTTTTCTTGTAATAAATTTGAACATAAGGCTATAGAATAAAAAAGTAGAGTGGTTCAAAATGTTCAATAATTTACTTGCAAAAAGTTTAATCATAAGGCTAGTAATTACAAAAATAAAATTATGAATTTAAGAGATAGACCATTTTATGGTTACTATTAGTTATGTAATGGTTTTGCACACAAAGATGGTCAATATAGATATAGAATGTCTACAAGGAATTAGGGATAGAGAAATATCAAATGCTTTAATTGTAATAAGTTTGGGCATATTTCTAAGAATTGTAGTATGAATATGATCAAGGACACTCCAATGAAAATAAATGAGCTTATGAAGAAGATTGATATAGAATAAGGAAGGAAATGAAAAGAATTTGGAAGAAGAAGGAAGTGGACATGATAGATAATGCTATCCCATCTTGCTCCAATGGAAAAATTCCCTTTTGAAACTAGTCCAAAAATATTTGGTTTAGAGGAGCTACAATGAATATATTATTCCTCCACTAAAGAAATCAATGCTATTGTCACAACATGTTAATATGATTGATAACTTGATGAACTTGAACTCTTGGTGAAGATTGTAGAAGAAAATATTATCATGCAAAATTTTACAAATATTTAGAAAGTGATTGTATAGACAAACAAATTTTTTAGAAGCTTTTTGGTGACATGATGGTTTTTGTGGAAAAACCCTAAGTTATTCAACAACATATATAACAATTTTTTTGATGTTCATTTTGATACCAATGAATTAGCAAATATGAGGAACAAAAAGAGGTTTCGAGTGGAAATTATTGTTAGTTGTAGTAAGGTATTTAAATTTTTTTCTAGATCTCATGGATTGACTTAAGTTTTTTAATTGTGAAGATGAACTTCAACTTGAATATAAGAGTTTTATGAAAGAATCAATAAAAGATGTCTCAGTTGGTGTATTCTCATCACTATCAACTACAGTAGTATGTATTGAGGATATATATAAGTTTTTTGATGTACAAATTGAAAAATATGACAATGGAAAGATAAATTTTTTTTATGGTTCTCTCTCTAGAGAATATTTACAACCAACCTCCAATTTAGAGCACAAGGGTTGAATGATTTAAGTTAATTCACAATGATAGTTGTTGAAGAATTGATCAAAATTTTATTGAGAAAAATTCATGATGATTGCATTTGTCAGGATAGGTCATACTAGATTACAAAGAAATATTCAAAGGTTTTTATTGGTCTTTATTCTATTGGATCAGTACCTATGATGTAGTTAGTAAGAAACAAAGAAGTTGAAATATTGACATGAGTGATTGGAGATTAGAGATCTCTAAAGATTTACACCATAACCAAACCTCTAGTAAGGTATACTAATTGGGTATTACCTATAATATTTACCTTAATAAAGAAGGTTCTACATTATATTGTTTTACGTGTTTTTCATCAGATGGTTAAGGAAGGAAAAAACTATAATTTATGTGAATTATTGAGACAAAAAGTATTGAACAATCTCAGGTAAACAAAGAATAAGGGATATTCTTTTTGTTTTGGATCATTGGTTGTATGCTTGGTGTTTTAATTTATGAATTTATTACCAATGAAGGAGAATGTTGTATGGGATGAAAACTTACCTATAGGAAAAAAATCAACAGATGATTTTTATAACAAGGACAAGGTATGTAAATAATATTTCATTTAACTCTAGAAGAACTTGATTTCAAGATTTAGGATCCTGAAAAATGTGTTGAGATGTACAAGGAAGACATTAAATTTTTGGTTGATACTGTAAGACCAGAAAGAGGCTTGGAATGCATATCTAGAGTAGCCATAAAACCCTAAATAATATGCAAACCCATCTAATCTAACATTAAATCCATTGCAATGGGAATTCAAAGCATATGAAAATAACATAAAAACCCCTTCAAATGAAGCTCAAATGTTCTCCTTTCTTCTCCATTGAGTTGATTTATGTAGCTCTTTGCCAATGACACAACTACACAAAAATTTGAAAGCCAAATTTGATAGCAAGAATACTAGGAGATATTGGTTAACCAAAGAAGACAAAATGAGCTCAATTTATAGAAGATGAAATATCAAATTGCATAATTAGCAATTGAATGTACAAATTGGAAGATTTTCATAATCATGAAAAAATGAGTACACAAATTAGGATGCATAAATTAATGCATAGATGAGGAAAAAAGGAAGAAGAAGAATGGAAGAAAATTAATAGGAAATTAGAAGCACAAATTAGGGGAAAATGGATAGGGAAATGTGGAAGAGCTCATGGAGCTAATTATTAGGAGATGGAGGCTACAAAAGAGGAAGGGGAAGTGAGGTGGAATTATAAGGATGAAAAACAATTAATAATTCAATATTCCTCATAAAAGGATAATTAGCATTTATGAAATCCTAAAATTCCATAAACTATAAATTAGCCAATTAATTAATTGGATATTAATTAATTGTGAAGACTTAGGATAGGGAATAAATAAAGTTGATTTATATATTAAAATAATACAAAGGGATAAACTATGGGTTATTCATCCCAAGAAGATAAATTAGCAGATTATTGGCCAAATCGAAGGCATAAATACACAATTGAACTGATTTTGACGATATTGATAAGGATTGTGATAGGTTTGAGTCATTGATAAACTTTTACAATGCACTCAAATAATGATGCTATAAAAATTGACATGATTTGAAAGGATTGGATTGAATTGGGCTGATTAGGAAGAGATGGTATAGTTTAGGAAAATTTAGGAACATTTAGGATCAAATAGGATTGGTTTAGGAAGATGGTCAGTTCAGCCAAAAATAGAGAAATGTTAGTAATTAATGACATGGAAGAATGACATAATATTAGTTAATGATAAAGATCAAACACACAATATAGAAGACATGTTAAAAATAGGGCATATGCATTGGACCATTTTTGGGTGTCTACATTTTTCTCCTCTTTGATACAATGTGATTATGAGTGTTGTGTCAAAGAAAAATTAAAAATCATGCCCTAGTGGATCGACAAAATGGAGGTAGGATTCCCCCTAAAAAAATTGGGCAGAAATTAACATGAGGACAATTTTTTGAAAAGAGTAGGGATTGGAAAAAAATTGATGGAATAAAATGTTAGGAGAAAGAAGAAATTAGATGAAGAAGAGAAGAATAATTAGTAGTGATGAAACATTGCTTTCATAAATGCATTATTGTCACAAGAGCTTTATTTTGATATGGAAAAATGGATGCTTCGCACCATGACACAAAAGTCAGAGTAATAATGTGATCCCTTTGCGTAAAAAACAAACACAATGCAATTAAGGAATGTTTCCATCCATCTGGAAACATGTGACATACGTGCCCCAAAACTTTAGAAAAAATACCCCGCAAATAGAAGACAAAAATAAAAATAAAGAATCATGAACCATCTCGGCCATTCTCATCACCCAAAGATAGCTTGGAGTAGCATAGGAAAATGACCAAAGATAAATCAATAAAAGATAAGACTCACTAAACCAAGTAATTCAACAACCATTCTGATCTTTTTGTCAAAGTTGAGAGTTTTGTTTGATAATGATAGTTCAGGAATGAAGTTCCCCATCTACGACAAATACCGTATGGTTTCGAGTATACCACACCCTGTATGATAAAATGACAAGTTTGATAAAGGAAAAATTGATGTTGTTGATTGATTGATATGATAATTTTGATCTGACTGATTTTTGACTTGATTGGATAGTTCATCTGTTAATGCATGATTTTGTTAAGCGCAATGTGTGACAAATCTTGAAATCACGTCTGCTCAAATGTCTGTCTTTTCACAAGGGACAATTTATGGAAAACAACACGTGATTATGAACATGACGGGGAAATGAAATGAATTTTAAAAAAATGACATTTATTGCTTTGGATTTTTGATGATTTTTACTTTGTAGGATTTTAAAATATTCAATTTTTTTGTGTTTTTTCAAGACATTTTATGTTTTTTTAAGGATTTTGTTTTAAGGACTTTTATGATTTTTATGGACTTTTTAAGCATCATATTTGATTTTTTTTTGAATTTTTTTAGGATCATGTTTCATTTTTTTGTGAATTTTTCAGGAGATTATGTAATTTGTAGAATTTTTTTTTTAGGACATTGATATTTACATACGCAAGATGCATTGAATTTTCTCCAGTGTCTAGCAAGGTAAGGACATTATGGATTGATGGATGGACTGGTAGATGGATGACAAACAAGGGTTGCTTGTATTGGATCTGTTTGGATGCCAAGGACTATCCAAGAAATGGGATAGCATATTTTTTCCAAGCTAAGGGATTGGAAATGACAATGATATGGTGCATTGGATGACATGCGAGAAATGAACATGTCAAGAGGTTTATTTTTGAAAACATGTTTTGCATTTAATGTCCCTATTTTATTTCAAGACCAAGATAGGGATTTGGATATAGAAAATGATAGGACATGAATGGGTAGAAGAAAGATCAATAATGGACAAGGGGAAGGGATATGGACAAGGAAAGGGGATATGAATAAGGCAATGATAGGATAGGAAATATGGACTAAAGGTTATGAAAAGATAAACAATATGGACCAAAGGGATATATGAAATGTGAAGCAGATAAGACATATTATGCTTCTAGAGAGATTTGTAACCTGGTCAAAATCAAAGTTGGGAAAAAGGGATATGGATGTTGATAGGATAAATGATATGAGGGAAAATAGAGGAAATGATAGTTTTGATAATGGAGGATAATTATAGTGGTATGATATGATAGGAAAATATGGATGAAACCTGCCCCCAAGTATGGAATGCAAGAAGTTCAAAAAATTACTCATGATGCCTGTTTGCCAGGTTTTCAAAATGGTACTTGCCCAAAGAATCTATTTCCCAAGTTTTCAATTTTGGATGAAAATTTTCTCTTTATTCTCTGAAAGGTTCTTTTGAAAGATATACAACAATATAACATGATACTATGTAGAAAGAGGTTGGTAGGGTAATAAAAAAAGGATATGAAATGGATGATTGGATAATGATGGATAAGGATTATGAAAATGATTGGATAGGATGAAGGAAAGGTTGGAAAATGGGTGTTTGATAATGGAGGGAGTGAAAGAAGTCTTGATTTTGAATGGATGAAAATGGATGCAAGAACAACATTGGAACACACCATCAGGGGTGATGGAGTGATGTAGGAAAATGAGATTTTAGATTTCCAAGGCTTAATGGAGAAAATGATATGGATTTTGGGAAACAAGAACCCAAAATGGATTTGGAAGATGGAAGGCATGTAGATGGAGGGATAGCAACTTTGGATGCCAACTTTAATTTTTCTTGGAGACTCTGTGCTTCAAGAAGCTTCTTGGGAATCGACACGCATTATAATTTTTCATTTTTTTGTGGGTCATTGGAACACATTGCTTGCACAATAGATTAAGGAACCCATATTTCTTTTGATATTTCATTTTTCCTAATGTGCCTTTGTGGCCTTTTTGACATTTCATTTTCTTTTTGGATCATGTTTATCTTTTTTTTTTACATATCTATTAGACTAGACATGTTGATCCTTGATAGCATGTGGATTGCTTGACTTGTGGATTTTATGCTTGACATCCAAATTTCTTAGAATGGGAATGGAATTCATAGATGGATAAGAATTATACAGATGCTTTTTTGATGGATGGAAGGTTCTCCAAGATGTGTTCCTTTGCTGACTCTCATTTGGGAAAGGGTATATAGATTGTGAGCTAGTGGAGGGAGGAATATATGAACCTAAGATGGATGGAAGGGTTGAAGAGGGAGGTATATGCTTGGATTTGGATTTGGAAGGGATACCAATTCCTCAAGATAGAGGATTTTTACTAAGACCATGGTCATCAAAATTTTATTTGACATGGAAGGGTTCTAATATACCTTTAGCATGGATGTCTAACTCTTTGACTTGATAATGCTTGATTTGACCAGTAGGATACTTTCTACAAGATGCGATTCCATTATTATGAGGTGTGTATGATATAGAAGGAATTATAGGACCATGAGGTGGATTAGAATTGATAGAACTAGGGGAACACATTTGGACTATAAGGGGTTCATGAACAACTTGCATAGATGTGCTTGGATCACAAGGGGGATTAGGAGGAATAATGGGATCCTGCAATGGAAGAGGAGCAATTTCAGGATCATTTGGAAGGATAGGATCTTGTTGGAGATATGGAATATTAGGACATGGTGATAGAGGGATGGGGGGATCTTTTGGAGGATCTGGAGGGATAAGGATAATGTGATCATCATGAGGCTCGAGGGGAATAAAATCTTGGTCAATAATTGGAGGGGATTGGTCATCATTGGGATCTTGATCTTGATATGTTGTAAGACATGTTTCTTAGTATTTTTTATCATCCTCTTGATAGGGATATGACTTTGGACATGCAAGGGGGATTCTAGAAAGGGGTCAACATTTTGACATGAGGGAGATGGACTTTGCTGGGACTCTCTTGAATGGGCTTGATTGGAAATGGAGAACATGATGGAATTGGTTCAAAGGAACTTGGGCTATGCATATGACTATCTTGGGTTTCTTTTATGGATAGCCATTGGAAGGTTGTATCATTGGAAGAGTCACTTAATGGAGATGGAGGAAATTGCTCCTGTGAGGATTGTAGGGATGAAGGAGTGGAGGGAAACATGGATGTTTCTTGAAGTTTAACTTCTTCAGAGGAAATAGGTATGTCATCCATGTGATTTTTTTGGGATGAGCCATGCTAGAAATAGGTGATTTATTTGTTTGATCCCCTTCATTTACATGATCAAATTCTTGAAACAAATTCTTTAAAATTTTAGATTTGAACTTGCGTTGTTTGATTTATCTTGTTGGTGATACCACATCAATATTTACATGTTGTAGAATTTTTTTGGAGTGAACATGTTCCAAAAAAGGTTTCTCATTGATTAAACTTGGTTTATGTCCAAAAGGTGTCATATTTGGATTTGTCTTTGTTTGATAAAACTTTGGTGAATTTGAGGATTCAAAAGGACATTTATTTTCATGTGATGTTCTTGAATAAAAAATTGTTTATGACCCTTGTATTGGTTGACTTGACTGCGTGACTGGCACAAGAGGTTGTTTGGTTTCTTGAGGCACACTTGGTTGCATTGGGATGAAGATCAGTTCATAATTAGGTGGTGGCCCTAGTTAAATTATGCCATGCTATGGTTGAAATGTTTGTTTGGGAAATTGATCATACAAATTTTATTCTTGGATATGATTGAATTGGGCTTGATCTGGAACTTGGTGAAAAATGGTTTTCTCTTGCACGTGAGTGAGTTGGAGTTGGTTGAAGATCCCGTTTGCCTCATTGAGCCATGAAATAATTTTTGGTATCTTGGATCTGTGAATAAGAATTTTCATGTCAAATTCATCAAAACATTCATTTGGATGTTTATTCTTCATTATCTCTTCTATCTTATCTTCCAAGATTTTCTTTTCTGTATCCATTTTTTATTGCAATCTTTGAATCATGTGTGTGTGGACTTGACGTAATTGATTTTTTGGTTGTGTTGATGCATTTTTTCTTAGCTCAAAATATTATTGTTTCAAAGGTATACCTTGTCTTTGATCAAAAGGTGTTTTTGATGTTCCTTGTGATGGGAACATGTGTTGATAAGTGTCTTATTGCCTTTTGGATGCCTAGGATCTTATGAAGACCGACATGATGGATGTATGCAAATGCAAGATTTTTTTTTGAATTTTTAAAAGGATTTTGAGAATGAAAATACAACCTAAGATATGCAAGGACTTTATGCAAATGAAAATTTGGACTTTGGATGATTTATGCAAAGCAACCTATGGCTTAATGCAACTATGTTTTTTTTGGATTTTTGGACTTTAAAAAACCTTTAGAAGAATGCCAAACCTAAGAGCCTAACCTTAGGGTAATGAATAGGGATATTGACTTTAAAAGGGATCAATTGGATAAAGAGATAAAAAGGGACTAGGTCCAATCCAACATGACAAAGATGGAGTGAGACCAAATAATAAGGGGGAAATTTAATAGAGGAAAAAAATGGACCAAGTCAAGATTCTTTCTTCAATGACATAAGGTAAGACTCTAAAATTTGAATTCCTTTGGTATTTTAAAAAGTTCTTGAAAATGATCTAAATGTAGTATGAGGATTTTGAAAGGCATTATGCAGTTATGATGCAGGCTTAATGCAAGAGGATTAAGATTTAAAAAGAAAGGGGATTAATGCAATGTATGAAAAAGGGATTATGATATGAATATGCAATAATGAAGAAAACCACAAGGCTCCAAGATAAATTTTTTGGTCTCTATATGTTCACAAGGTTAAATGAAACAAGGTGTTTTGGGAAAATCAAAGTGTTCAAGAATTTTTTAGAATGTTTGGGTTGAGATTTGAATGTTTAGGAGTGTTTTTGAATTTTCTCTTTAAAATTTTGAAACACCCATATAAGACACGCTAGATAGAATGACTGTGTAAAATTGAAACAAACACACTACAACCAAAGGCAAGCCAGGACAGTATCTTCTGCATTCCCACTTGAAAAATGTTCATCCACACTTACTCATAGCAGAAAATTTTGAAGCTTGGAGGCACGGGATCCTCCTTAGAGTGCACTCACTTCTTAGGCACACTAAGCTTCAAACCCCAAGGGTCATCACCTCCCAAGGGACTGCTATCCTACTAAGAGCTGTGAAAATGTGGGATGTTTTAGTTGGTCTCTAACCTTCCATGCCAACAAATAGAGGGTTTTTGGTCACTATAACAAGGTTTTTAGTCAGGGCATCTGTTCAAGTGGTTATACTTGCAATAGATTAGCCCCATTATGGAGGCCTCTCAACCTACAAAAGTTAGGTTCTGTACATCTTTATGCACCACAAGGGTACTGAGGGAGATCTTCTTCCTGTTATAACATAATCAACACCTATTCCCGGTATATACCATTTTGGAAGAGCTTGGCTTTAGCCTATTACCAGTTGAGCAATCTCTCTCACCAACTTTGTTAAAGCTTTTGGGAGGTAGCCACTCTAGAAGAATTATATAAATTTATCTTACACCCAAGATGCAAAAAGGAGAGGGGAGAGGATACATTCATATAATTATTAGGATTACAATATAAAAGGCACTTCAAATACATAAGAAAAGTGGTTCCTTTTAAGAACCAAAATTGAAGTGTTTTGTTAATTACTAAACAAGCATAAAAGTTTTGAAAGACAAACAAGGTCTTTGTCAAGTGTCCCACATCAAAAAAATTAGTAGTTTATGATGTATAATTTATCCCATGATTTCCACGGTTATGAAAATATCATTAGTAACACCAAAAATACCCTATTCTAAGCCCATAATAAAAGTATGAATGCAGATTTACCAAAATGAGCAACAAAACTCTGAAACATGCCAATTGTGCATAACCAGTGACCAATTTTTAATAAGGAATGACCAAGTGTGTGCTATTGTAGCCCCAAGTGCATTATATAAAATCCCCAAGTGCATGGTATCATAGCCCCAAGTGTACAACTCTTCACCAAGTGCATAGGAAGCCTGACCAAGTGCGCAACTTGTAATTAAATGCTAAAAACAGAGCAAAACTTGCAAAATAGAAGACTTTTGACCAAATTAAGCATTAAGGACTCATGAGAATGAAACTAGGGTTAATTTTAGGCTATTTATGAATGATTTGGAAATATTGAAAATGGTTTTAATTCCTAATTAATCTATGTGCAGATTTTGATTGATTTTGAGATAATTTAGCTAAGCAGATATGCAATGAATCCTAAACAATCTGAATTTTCATTTTAGATTCCCAAATAAAGTATGAGGGTTTAGTTTTAGGTAATTTTAAATGTAAACCACTTTATTTGTCAAATTCTCATCAATTTAAACCCCTACTTAAGCTAGATTGCAACTTGAATAGAATTGAGAGAAAACTGATCCACTAGCTTTGCATGGAATCCTAAACTAGATAAAGTTCCTTTTAAGGGAGCCAAATTGAAATGTGAAGTTAATTTTAAATAATTTTTCATTAGTATACAAAGAAATATTTTTTGGACTGTCGCTTACATGATCACCAAGTGACACCAAACATACAAGCATGATGGTCACCGAAACTAGTGAACACCGATAAGCACTATCACTAACAGACAGTTTTCAAGTAAACCGAGAGCACAATTCACAGACATCACCGAGCACAGACTATAGAGTATACCAAGAACGATTCTACCAAGAGACAATTTTATTCATGAGAAAAGTGGATCTGAGATACACGTAAGCTAAAGCACTTTAGTTTTAAATTAGCTTTATGCTTAGCTATAAAACCATTTCTTGAGGATCAAGTAAAGCAAATGTAATAGTTTTAATTAGTCTAACTAATTGTAAACATGCAAACTAGGAGATCAAGGTCAAGTTGTAAACCTTTGATCATAGAGATTTAATTGTAAATCATGAAACCTAATTAGGTCAAAACATTTATATATATAGATGTATAATCAATCAATAACATGATGATTGTAGCTGCTAAAGACATTTATGGATCATATAGAGAGTTTCATGCAAAAGGACACAAAAGAATGAATTTAGTTATGAAGAAATAAGATTCAAGGCTACCGAGTAGAATAAAGTTATTATCCATCACTATAGGTGATACATACAATATGTGAAATTAAAGGATCTATATTCAGAAATTCAAGATTGCATACTATCAGGTCATAAGTATTTTTGACTACTCTCTAAAAATTGTAGAAAATAGAAGAAATCCTTTGAGAAGGTGGAATTAACAGACTTATTATAAATCTCTTAACCAAGTGCACACTTAATGATGTTGTTAAAATCTCTTAACCGAGTAGACCTAACAAGTCTAAAATGTTACTCCTAACATGGTAAGATCATCAGAAGTGATCACACTTATAGCCTTAACTGACATCTCCCATTCTGTAGATAGTGAAGCTTTGTGGGTTTCATCCCCATTGTAGTTTTTACCTTCTAAGAGGGGTTTTATGCATTACCAATTCTTATGTCATGTGCAACTAAGTTTCATGAATGTTTCTATGAATGTTTGCATGAAATTATGTTTATGTTTTGATATTACACGCATAAGGTAGAAAAGAAATATGGTCAGTAATGCAAGAAAAGATTACTAAAGGATAATTGATAAAAAAAATTTAAGGGTACTGATTCACCCCTCCCCTCTCAGCACACACCATTCCATTATTTCAACAATTGGTATCAGAGCTAGATCTCTTATTTGGAAAAGTTTAAATCACTTGAGAGAAAGATCATACAATGAAAAGGTATAAGCTTGATAAGAATATTGAGAATCAGAAGTTATAGATACAAATTTTATTTGAGCGATACAAAGAAGTAAGAATAAAGATGAGAGAACTATTGGATGAAAGAAAAGTTATGGCATCTCGCTACAATGAAAGTGACTATCATGAAGAAGAGATACCTGATTTGTTTGAGTCATCATGATCTACATCTGGCAATACATCTGACACATCTGAAGGAAGCATTACAAGTCTTAATGAAATCAATCAACATTTGACAGAACAAGTAAAGGTACTGCAAATCGGTCAAGAGACACAGATGGTAAGAATGAATGATGTTATGAATAATGCTAGACAAGCTGAACAAGAAAGAACATTAGTTATTGATGGCAGGAGGAACATCAGTGAAAAGTTGCAAGAGAAAGAATTTGAGATATAAAGAATTACTAAACATCATCATGAGATCACCAATCAAATAGTTCTTATGAGTCATGAGGCCAACTAACTGAACATAGAGCTCAATGGGAAATTGGAAGCTATTGGTGAAATAAGAGAAGAAAATGAGAAAATGAAGCATGAAGTAAGGATTCAACAACAACATAATGATATGATCAAGAAAGCTAAAGAAAATACAAAAAGAATGATTTTTTTTATGAATGGACAAAGAATACTCACCAACAATATCAGTCTAGGGTATACCGACCATGGAGAATCATCAAACCGAGATGATCAAAAAGATGTCTACACAAATCCAAGAGAAAAGAAGAAGTCATGCAATCACTATGGAAAACCAGGCCACATATCAAATGTTTGCAAGAACAAAGCTATAAAGGTATTCCTAAATCCACTTCTACATTCATAGGTAAATGTTATAATTGTAACAAGCATGGACACAAAGCACATGAATGCAGATCTAAAGTGAACAAACCAAAGAAGGAATCCTACATGGAAAAATATTGTTCTACTTGCAAAATGCATGGCCACACATCACATGAATGCAAGAAAAAGAAAAAGAAAGTATGGAAACCTAAAAAGAAAGAAACTCGTTATAAACTGAGAAAAGTTGGTAACTCATACGTTTGGGATTACAACACATGGGTAAATTGCACAATATGTGGTAGATATGGACACATAGCTGTAAAGTGCATGAGGAAATGGATATGAAGATCAAGGAACTAGACTAACTCTAGAATGGCATGATTACACTGTCATAAGGTCGGTCACCTAAGAAAAGAGTGCAAAGACTGAGTGACAGAGTCAAGCACTTTTTCTAATGGAAACACAATTGAAGATATCAGGAGAATGAGAAATAAAATGTGGAGGAAAGCTTCAAGAAAAGATGATGCTGGACCAAGCACTGTAATAGGTGACACCTCATCTAATGGATCTAGTGATATCACCACCCCCACCTAAGCAAAAGAAGTAAGTACGGAATTGCACTCTACAAAGTCGTATTTTACATCAGTTCTAACATTCATTGATAATATGCCAAATTAGCATGAATGGAGATGCACTATGGTATTACTTATTATGATTTTGTGAAATCCAATCTCGCCAGTTAATACATACTGAGCATCGTTGATATACATATGAAAAATAACCAAGTTGTCGATATAAACCGAGCATCATCGATAAACATGTAAAAAACAATCAAGTCTTTGCTACATACCGAGCATTGTCGGTGAACATGTGAAAAGTACAAATAAGTTGTCACTTACCCCGAGCATTGTATAATCACTAAGGATGAAGTCTTTGGCATGATACCTGAGCATCTTTGATTATCAAGTGGTAGCTTAAGCATTAAATGCACTACTTAGGTTATTTTATATAAATAGGGCAACAAAGAGCTCATTCATTCACCAATAAAAAAGGAGAAAATAGTAGAGAGAAGAAAAGTGACCAAGAATGACAAGATTGTAGATTGATTCACAGTACATTCAAAGGCTACTATAGTATATTATTAGCATCTACAACAAAGATCAAGTGCGTATCTAGACTCATTGAGCTCACAATTTGTTTACGAAGTAACCCTAATTTCACAAAAATGGCAACCACATTGTGAGTCTCAAAGATCAAGAACTTAAAGGACTAGAAGATCAACCTAATTAAGAATAAAACCTCTGAGGAGCCCAAATATAAATTTTTTCCTGAGGTTGCTTCACAACCTGATGACAAGGGAGCATTCTCAAGCATCCCTCCTAGGGTTTTTCTAGTTGAAGATATTCGCACATACATCCACTGCAAGGTTACAAAGATTGGAGATATTGAGGTTGAAGAAGCTTACTAGAAGCTATGCCAGGATGGAAACCTTAAAGATGAACACAAGCACATTGAGGTGAAAGGGTTAACCAATGCCCTAATGTTCATGAAAGAGTTTAAGACTGAGTGGATACACATTGTACTTAGCTAGGTAGATGATAGAAAAATGTGGTTGGATGAACCAAAAATGATCACAAAGGATGTGATTCACATTGTAACAAGTTATCCAGTAACCGATAAGGATAAAGCGCTAAAGCATCCTTCTCACCCCAAGATTGAAAAGTTAACTAGTGTAGTATGGGATGGTAGATGTTTGAAATTCAATTCAATCATCGACCTAGAGATGAATTTTTGTGCATGTGTACTTGGGTACAAAATATACCAAGCTAGAAGATTGAATAGTATAGCTTATGGAGCAGTTGACACTGCTTATAAGATTGTGAAGAAGGGACTTCAACTGGACTTATCCGAGTTGCTATTGAAGCAACTAGAGGAGAATATGAGGAAAATTAGGTCATCCAGATCTAATTCATGTAATTTTGGTTCACTCCTTATGTGAACATTCTTCTACTTTCAGAATTTCTTCCCTTCTATCGTTAATGTCAATTGGGACACAACCCGACCAATAATGACACAGATTAGTGAATTCATTAAGTCACTAGGGAATAATTTCACATTTGTAATGGATGCATACTTCACCACTTTCAAGGATAGAATGAGAAGAGAAGGAGAATACATGCACAACTGGTGGAACAATACAAGGATGACATGTGTTTTATAGCGGACATCTACATGAATCTAATCAAACCAGTTGTACCGAGAACAACATGGTTACCACCACTGGACTATGAGATCAACATAGATCAAGCCAAAAATGCTATTGAAGCCCTGCTAAATGAAGCAATGGAAAAATCATTGAGTATATTTAGAACATATGAAGAAGCCAAGTCTAGAATCAAAACTGGCTTAGTAGTGAAGAAGATAGACTGAAAGAAAACAAAGATGGTGAAAACACTTGAGAAGAAATAGTCGGTAAATGATGAAGAATCAAAAAAAGATATCATCAAGGGATAGTCACCCATCGGTGAAGGTAAAGAGATAACTAACTCTGAGTCTACTGAATCAGATGCACCACCAGCCAGGAAGGAAAAGGTTACAAATATAAAAGTTGTATCAATAACCAGAAGCAAAACAACAAAAGAGGCATACTCACCACTGGTAAAGAAAGGTACTGTGAGGACTTATCAAAAAAGAAAGCCTCAAATTAGGCCATTATTACCAAGACAAAGAAGGAAATTTATAAGAGGAAAAGAGGACAAGGATGACACTAAAAATGATGAGAGAGAACAAGGACTCCAAACTGAGAAGGTCTAAATTCCTAAAATAGTTGATGAAGTTGCTGAGTCAATCATCAACACAAGGAGCATATGACATCACAAGATTAGAAAATGGATAACCTTGTCTCCTAAAGATCAAAATAAGATAGAAGAAGCCATTATTAAGGCAATGATTGCATACAAGTATGTACCAATACAATTCAACAAGAATATGCCACAAGAGCGTAATGATAGAATATCAACAAGATGGACATATGCCCTGCATACAGAGAAGAAAATAAGGGAAAGATCCCTAGTTACACTCATGCCACCCGAGTCAACCTGGTTGAAGAAATTAATTCAATAATGAAGGAGCATGCAAAGAAATTTTCAGCAAAGATGAGAGCATACAAAGTACTAGAGGGAAGATTAGAAGACCTTGAAAAAGAAAGCAATGAAATTTGGAATGAAATCCTCAATGCCCCCAAGAAGGTACTATCTCTAACTGAGTCACCTCACTATGAGGAGAAAGATGCCACACCTAGGCCAGAGCATATCTTCATCAATGACATTAAGGATGTCAATCCAGTTGATTTGAAAATAGAGGCAAGTAAAGCCATGGATGACATACCTCAGATATTACAATCATTAGGGGAAACACTAGACATAACAGTAAAAGGTATAACTCTTATTGATTCTGATGATGATCCCAAGAATGATGAAGATGTAAATGATGCCACTGAGAAAGAAAAGGAAAAGGATACAACTAATGTTTCACATGCAAATGTACCAGGTCACATGCCTTTATTGATACAAGCTATTAATATAATTACTAAAGAGAAGGAAAAAACACCTAAGCCTGATGCAAACACACAAGAAGAAAAATGTGATGACCATGGGGAGCAGAAAGATATAAATGAAGAGAAGAAAGATGCAAGTGGAGAGGAGAAACTGAGTGATGCTACTGAAAAAACAATGGAGAAGGCAAGATTTTAGATAAAGACAAGGTTTATGTAGAGACATCTACTACCAACCAACATATTCATACCGAGAAGCATACAAAAGATACCTCACCTCCCACACATTCACCGAAATCAACAGAGAAAGAGAAGGCTCTAGCCATAATTCTTCATTCCCCTACTTCAAGTACTATTTCAAAGAAGAAGAAAAGAAAAGCACCAATCACACTTGAATAAATCATTAACGTACCCGACTATGATACTAGAACACTAGATCATGAGTCACTGACCAAGTATGGAGAACTTTAGAAAAGAAAGGCAATACAAGACAAGCTCAAAAAGGAGCACAAAAAATCCCAAGTCCTGAATAATACAAAGGAAATACTATTGTAGATAGTACCTAACACTCAAATTGATAAAAATGCACCTATACTTGATCAATTAATAGTTCTCACTGAGGCCATTACATCAAAAAATGTGAAATCTGACAAGGTGATTAAAGAATGTGCAGAAGAAAAGTGTCAATACAAGATCACATAGAAAATCATCCAAGAAGTGGCAGAAAACAAGGTAAAACATTCTGAGCTACTTACTACATTAGAACCAATACTATCTAAAGTAGTCAACTTAGTTCAAAATTTGTGCACACTAGAGAATTTCACTACCGAGCATAGTGAAAAGATAGCTAAAATAGATGAAGATCTTAAAGCCAGTGCACAAATTCTCACAACCGAGGAAAATGCATTCCTATTGCATTATGAGAATATTGTAGAATCCAAAAGGTTGAGACTTGTGCTACAAAAGGATGAAAGCAAAATTAGAGATGAGGTAACTGAGCTTCAAGCTATGTTACTCCCAAATCTCACATTGCTGTTGATAAACATGACTTTGGCAAAGACATTAATTGCTACCCCAGAAATGTTAGTACCAAGAATATATATGAAATGCATGCTAGAATCACTTTGGCACACGACCCTTGAACACCTCAAGGAGAAATGGGAGAAGCAGATGGAAGACATTCAAAAATACCATGCACACATATTTGACAAGCTATAAGTACTACACCTTTGTCATTATTTTCAAAAAAAGGGGAAAATATATGTATACATAAAAAAGGGAGAAAATTTATATACCTTACAAAAGGGGGAAAACATCTCAAAGAGGGAAATACACAAAGGAGGAAACATGTACATACACTATACCAAGGCATGCACTTAGGGGGAGTCATTGACAAGGTAAACACTTGGTGTATATATTGAACATATCAATTTGCACATATCAGTTTTTGATACTAATGCCAAAGGGGGAGATTGATGATAATAATTTTTCATTAGTATACAAAGAAATAATTTTTGGACTGTCAGTTACATGATCACCAAGTGAAAACAAAGAGATAAGCATAGTGGTCACCGAAACCAGTGAAAACTGATAAGCGCTTGTAACATATAAAATAGAGGTTACTAAAATGTAACATAAGAAAAGAGATGTCACATTTGAAAATGTAGATATTTGTGTGATGTGTGAGGAAGATAAGATGTTTCTTTCAACCTAAAATGCACAAATGAAAGATCCAAATTGATCAACCCAAAAAGGATCAATGCACAAATGAATCAATCATTTGGAAATGAGAGCAAAGAGGAAAGATCTTAAACTCCCATTTTAGAAAGGAATGTATATGATAGTTCTAGGAATTGAAATGGATGAGATGAAGTACCAACCTTACAAAGTGGTAGATCAAAGATTTCTATTTTCTAAGATCTATAGACTGTTTCTAGAGATGTTGATAGTTGATACCGAACCGGAACACAGAGATGGACAAAACCTAGAAATCATTTTTTTTTTCCGATGTCGTCTTATGAAAAAGGTTGACCTTGTACCACTTTTTCCAACTCAATCTGCTCAACTTTGAAAGTGTCCTTGTTCACACAGTCTAAAATAAATCCAAAAAGGGTATCCAGATCTGGTCTCAGATCTATAGTCCTAAACCTGTACCTGCAAGAAAAAAGTTTTTTTTGTTGTAGGGGAGGGGTTTGCCTTGGTCAAACCCCAGTTTTGGAATTAACCTTATAATATAATTGAAATTGCAGAGATAAACAAAGTAAACACATAAATTCACATTTCTTCAATCAATCGCTTGTAGATCTCCAACACCAAGTCTTGAATGGGTTCTTGAATTTGGAAGAGGCTTGGAAGAAGGTGGATGGAGAGATCACCAAAAGGGCACTATGTAGCTTGAATCCTTC
>MU225019.1:180789-201550 GCA_018584345.1 Thuja plicata | reverse complement strand
TTCTCCTTATCTTGCTTGAATTGCACTTGAAAATCCTTCTCAATTGTGTAATGATGCTTAGAGAAAATGAGAGGAGAAAGCTCCCTTTTATATGAAACTAGGGCACAATCTTCTAAGGAGGCCTACAATGCATAGGATAATTAAATCATCATTTAAGCCTTTAACCCTAGGAGAGGACCTATGTTAAATATAATTTAGGAATCAACTGATTTAGAACCTGAAACAGCCAACCCGGAAGCGGGAATAGACTTTTTTGTGAAGACTGACATCTGAAAACTAAAAGTTCCCTAGGACAGGATCAAGGTTGGCCCTGTCCTAGGACAGGGCCAAGGAGGTTGACCCTATCCTAGGTCAGGGTTGAAGAGGTCAAACTTGTCCTAGGAGGTCGACCTTGTCCCTAAATCCCAGAAGCATAGGTCTGTATCCCAGAATGTAGAAATTAGGTCAGAAAATGGTGGACAGAAAGGCAGAACAGGGGGGGAAGCCATGTCAAGATCAGGAACCCAGTCAAGGCACTTGTGATGACCCCAAACCACTTACTCAGAAGTCTAAACAAGTCTAAAATGGAAGTGCTTCCATTTTATGACTATACAGCGCTATCATTGACAGATAATTTTCAAGTAAACTGAGAGCATAATTCACAAACATCACCGAGCGCAAACTATAGAGTATACCGAGCACCAGTCTACCGAGAGACAATTTTATTCCTGAGAAAAGTGGATTTGAGATACATGTCAACTAAAGCACTTTAGTTTTAAACTAGCTTTATTCTTATCTGTCAAACCATTTCTTGAGGATCAAGTAAAGCATATGTAATAGTTTTAATCAGTCTAATTGATTGTAAACATGCAAACTAGGAGATCAAGGTCAAGTTGTAAACCTTTAATCACAAAGTTTTTATTGTAAAGAGTGAAACCTAATTAGGTAAAAACCTTTATATATATATATCAAGAACATGATGATTGTAGCCATATAAGACATCTATGGATCAGACAAAGAGTTTCATGTAGAAGGACACAAAAGAAAGAATTTAGTTATGAAGAACTAAGATTCAAGACTACCGAGCATAACATAGGTATTATCCATCACTATAGGTGATACATAAAATATGTGAAATTAAAGGATCTGTATTCAGAAATTCAAGATTGCATACTATCAGGTCATAAGTATTTTTGACTACTCTCTAGTAATTGTAGCAAATAGAAGAAATCCTATAGGAAGGTGGACTTAGCAGTCTTATTGTAAATCTCTTAACCGAGTGCACACTTAATAGTGTTGTTAAAATATCTTAACGGAGTAGACCCAACAATTCTAAAATGTTACTCCTAATAGGGTAAGATCATAATAAGTGATCACACTTATAGCCTTAACTGGTACCTTCAATTTTGCAAATAGTGAAGCTTTGTGGGTTTCATCCCCACCGCATTTTTTACCTTCTAACAAGGGTTTTCTACGTTACCAATTCTTGTGTCATGTGCAACTAAGTTTCATGAATGTTTACATGGAATTACATTTATGTTTTGATATTACATGCATAAGGTAGAAAATCAATATGGTCGGTAATGCAAGAAAATATTAATAAAGGATAATTGATAAAAAAAAGTTTTAAGGGTACTGATTCACCCCTCCCCTCTCAGTACACACCATTCCATTATTCCAACAGGTAAAGTTCCTTTTAAGGGAACCAAATTGAAATGTGAAGTTAATTTTAAGCATCCAAACTGAATTTTGCGGTTAATTTACCAAATTAGGATTCATTTGTACCATTTAGGATTCATTACAACCTTAGAATCGAGAAAGTGAAAAGCAGGAAGCAAAAAATGCAGAACTACTTCCTAAACCCTAATGTGCTGATTCTAAACCATCAAAATAATTTCTATTTGATCAAGTGTGCAACAAGGTTAACTAGGTGTGCAAAAAGGAACCCAAGTGCACAATTCTAGGCACGAAGTTTGTAGAACTAACACCCAACTATGCAAAACTTCAGACCAACTGTGCAACTTTCTTCTAGGACCCTGTAACTGCTTAAAAACACCAAAATCAGTAAGACAAGACATGTTTCACACTGGGTTCACCAAATTTAAGACCATAAAAAGAATTAGAATGCATATCTAGAGTAACCACAAAACCTAAACAATATGCAAACCCATCTAATCTAACATTAAAGCCATTGAAATGGGAATTCAAAACATATGAAAATAACATAAAACCCCCCTTAAAATGAAGCTCAAATATTCTCCTTTATTCTCCATTGAGTTTATTAATGTATCTCTTTTCCAATGACACAATTGCACAAATATTTGAAAGCCAAAGTTGATAACAAGAATAATGGGAGATAGTGGTTAACCAAAGAAAGACAAAATGAGCTCAATTTATATAAGATGAAAGCTCAATTGAATAATTAGTAATTGAATGCACAAATTGAAATATTGTCATAATCATGAAAAATTGAGTGAAAAAATTAGTATGCATAAATTAATGCTAAAATGGGGGAAAAAAGGAAGAAGGATGAAATCAAATTAATAGGAAATTAGAAGCACAAATTAGGGGAAAATGGATAGGGAAATGTGGAAGAGCTCATGGAGCTAATAATAAGGGGTTGGAGGCTAGAAAAGAGGAAGGGAAAGTGAGGTGGAATTATAAGGATTAAAAACAATTAAGAATTCAATATACCTCATAAAAGGATAATTAGCATGTATGAAATCCTAAAATTCCATAAACTAGAAATTAGCCAATTAATTAATTAATTGTGGAGACTTAGGATAGGGAACAAATAAAGTTGATTTATTTATTAAAATAAGACAAATGGATAAACAATGGGTTATTCATCCCAAGAGAAAAAAAATTAGTGGATTATTGGCCAAATTGAAGGCATTAATGCACAATTGAATTGATTTTGATGATATTGATAAGGATTGTGATAGTTTTGAGGCATTGATAAACTTTGACAATGCACTCAAATAATGATGTTATTAAAATTGAAATGATTTGAAAGGATTGGATTGACTCGAACTGATTAGGAAGAGATGGTATGGTTTAGGAAAATTTAGGAACATTTAATCCTATCAAATAGGATTGGTTTAGGAAGATGGTCAGTTCAGCCAAAAGGAGAGAAATTTTAGTAATTGATGACATGGAAGAATGACGCAATATTAGTGAATGATAAAGATCAAACACACAATATAGAAGACATGTTAAAAATGGGGGCATAGGCATTGAACCAATTTTGGGTGTCTATAGATACAAATCATTATTTTATGGAAGTAGTGTTGCCCCATAATTTCTGGTTGACATAGTTTGGATACAAGACTAGTGTAGAAGAATATCTTATGTATGCATAAAAATTTCTTAAATGTCAAGTTTATCTCATAGAAGATAAGTTTGGTACCTATGGAGAATTCACCAAATAAGATGATACTAGACATGTTTCTCCATAAGGTTCTTCCTTTTATAAGAAAAGACTTAGAAAATCTATTGAGGTCTCCCCTCTAGCATCAAAGAATAGAAAATCTATTGAGGTCTCCCCTCTAGAATCAAAGAAAAATCTAGATATACAAAAAGGAAAATACTGAAATCATTAGCATTGATAAGGTTGAATCAGTTGAGGCTGATGTAAAGGAAAATAAAGTAGTTGTTGATGAAAAAAAATGTAAGGAACCCTCTGGTTCTTCTAATGAAGACTTATTTGAAAATAGTGAAGTGCTCAAACTGCTCAACCTGGTGGCATTTTAATTTTAGAAGATGTATGGTGATTATGACCATCCTATGACATGGAAATAATTGAAGAGGCCTTAATTATTCACTTTCTCAAGAACAATCTTGCTCCTAGTATTATTTAAGTTCTACTTTGAAATATTTTGTTTGAACTAGATAAATGAATATTTGACCACGAAGACCACACAAAAGGAAGAATATTATCTAGAAGAAATATTGCATAGATCTATGAATAATAAGTGTGTTTTTCAATAGAAGAAATTGACCTAATGTATAAAGGAAATGCATTAGCACAATTGCTAAAACTTAAAAGTACTGTCTCGGGTTGCATGCTACCACTGAAAAACAAAAATTAAAGATTAAACCTATTGAGTCAGAGTTGAAAAAACTGGCTCAATCATTTGATATTTTTAAAGATACAGATGGTGCATAATGGAAAAGGATTAAGTCATTATATTAAAAAATAATTTGATACAAAGATATAGAGATTATTTATTTAGAATGTCTACGAAAGTCAAAGATATAGTTGAAGAAAAAATGGATCCGTTTGCTAGTCTACTGGAAGACATAGAGAAAGATGTGTTGAGCTTGATTGTGCAAGATGAATTGATTGGTTCTATTGACTTTCTTGTGTAGTATAATAATAAAAATATAATGTTGTTATTTTCTATCAGTTCCTGGAACTCCTTTCTTTGAGAACACATAGGAAAATACAAGGAGATATTCCCTTAAAAAGGAAACTAATTTTTTTGCAATATTGTTGTTAGGGGGAGCTATGTAATGGTATCTCTTTTTGACACCCTTTGTAATTGATGGAAAATGGGGAGAGTAGTGTAGTAGAATCTTAAGGGAGAGTAGTAGCAAAGGAGAATATTTATGAAAAAGGAAGAGAATTGTAAGTTAGTTTTTTCATATTTGTTGAAGAGAAATATTTTTGGAGAAGTATTTTTAAGAAAGTAAACATTTGGCATGTTGCCAATGATGATAAAGAGGGAGATTGTTGGAAGTTTTTGATTGGTGATTTTTCTGAAAGATGATGTTGTGCATATGTTATACTAGATGTCATTTATGTCAACATACTTCTCTTTACTTATGCTATTATTTCTCCAAAACTTATATGTTTCTGATCGACATGTTTTGATCCACGTTTCTCTAAAAATATAGATATGGATTTTCAATTTGGATAGTGTGTTTCTGAGATTTAGATGCTTCTATATTTAAGTTCGTACAAGTTTTAGATGCATTGGTTCCCAAAACCACAAATTGAAAAACCCTAGAATATTTCCTCTTCTATGATTGGGTCAAGAAATTATTTTGATCAATAAAGAAGAACCTTTCCAAGTTAATAATATTCTACTCTTAAAGCTCTGCAAGACCTAGGAAGGCATGTTAGGATTGAGGAACACTGAGAGGGGAGGGGATGTGAATCAGTATTCTAGACTTTTAACCTTATTAAAATAATTTCACAACCATAAACTAAATGTAATTAAAAGTACAAAATAGAAGCACAAGAAAATTATCTATGACATTGCGACACCATGATTTTTATTGTGGAAAGCGAGTTAAGGGAAAAACCATGGTGGGGATGGAACCCACAAGTAATTACTTCTAGAAAAATACTGACCATGTTAAAGGTTTGATTACATAAGGGGAATGTACATGAATCCATGCTTACAACCTAGAGCTCACTGCTCAAATTACAACATATAAAGGCTCACTACCATACACAATGATAGGATTACAATCCAACAAAATAAACCTATAATTAGCATCAACTATGCCTAAACAATTCCATTTAAGTACAATATATTTCTTCTTATCTGATAATCAAACCTCTGATCAGTTATCCATAAAACATACAAAGCATATCATTATCTTATCCAACCATCGCATACATAAATCATTAAAAAAACTTGAGATTATATATCCATTGGAAAAAATAATATCTCCATGAGCTAGCCTCAAGGGTAATATGAATAACATGTGAAGTGTCATCTTCATCTAAGCTCAAAATGTGTTCCTAACCTCAAACAATGACATAGATATTAACATACATGTCAAATCTATCGAATAAAATCTCTCCAACTGATCAGATCATGTATTTGATAGGATCACTAATCGATCCAATAACTAACTATCTCTGTTCTTCACTCTTCTCTATATACCCAATATCCAAAAATTCATAACACAAACATATGATAACATTAAATTTTGGAAACATATAAACAGTTAAATTATACCTCTCGAAAACTCCTCCTAGATCTGCACTTTAAAATTCCATTATACCTTCCTATACCAATCAATGTACCAAACTTTGTATACTGTGCCTGTTTTCACATACTTACACAAATATACACTCTAACCTTTGGTATCACCACAATATGATAAGTATACATGGAAAACATGTATAGTTTTCATCAATAAAAAAATATACACTAAAAAGAGTAGTGTCTCTTTTCAACAATGCCCCCCTTTGGCATTGATGAACACTTCGTGAAAAATGACTAAGTTCCCAAACAAAATGCCAAACTGCCAAAATAAAAAAAGTTCTCCTTTGCCAAACACTGAGTTGCACTTGAGCTAAATCTATAATTTTTCACTCATTATCTCTCCCCCTTTGAAATAAATGTCAAAGGTCTAAAACAAAACCAAAATTTTTCTACCAAAACCCTATATATCTTTGGTATATAAAGTATGTTGGATATACTTAAATAAATTTGAAGAAATTTGTAAAAGTGTTTTTCAAAGGTCAAAAATTGATATCCCATATCTTCCTCATGCTTCCAACTATTTTAGTCTATCCACAAATGTTGTATACTAATTTTTCTGCAGCTACAATATTTGATACATCAGGATGTAAAAAAACTGCTTCTACCTCCTTTAGGCCATTGAAAAAAATGCATAACTTTGATGTGATGTGGATTTATAGTTCATGGATCCTTCCCTTCACTTTTTACTTCTCAACTATCAATGTCTTGATGTTATCATTCAAAAATGTGACTTGAACTGCTTTACTAGAGGCTGAAGATGTCAAGGAGTCATATTATTTGGATAGCTTTCCCAACTCATCCTCAATCTTCCTTATGATCTTTTCAATTTCACCAACATGCTTTGGTATGATCAATACATGCTCTAAAGATGTTTACACATTTTGTAAGAGAATTCCTCAATTGATTTATACCTATCCCCAAATATGTTCTATCTTTTGCAATAGAGGAAATCAATTCATCGTATCTTCTTTTGTCAAACTCATTCCTCACCTTTACCAAAGTTGAATCCTCGAAAGAATGAAAGTTTGAATCAAAAAAATTTAGTAATCCTTATAACTAACCTAATAGATAATTATTCTAATCTCAATCATATGTTGGAAAAATCTTTCATAACACATCAGATGAAATTACCAAGAGCTCATTGTTTTCAAAATTTTCTTTCTTACTTTGGCCTAAGCCACTGAAGCAAGTCTCATCATTTGTACAAGAATCAATGACTACAACTGAACATGAAATTGAATATTTAAGTCATCTATTTATATATCTTCCTCAAGGAATTATTTCACTGCCTTCATAGTGTCTCTTGCCTAAGTTTTCAATACTATATCATTATAAAATTAATTATACTTGTTCATGTAGAAAATGGCTCCTTTTTCAATTCTCCTCTTCTCATCTTGATTATATCTATTATAATACCTATTTACTTGAACATGAATTCCATGAAAAATCATATTATTAATAGCATCATTTTTATAAGTGTGGCTTACCTATGTCAATTTTAGGCTTTTTCTTTGTAGGCCCTCCTTCTAATATAGAATCTCTAACAATTCTTGCTGCCTTAGCTCCTTCTATCCTCAAAATTTTCACTACATCATTTGAATCAGTGGCTTCATATTTTTCATCTTCATTTTCTCCTTTATAATCTCACTTAGGTTTTCCTTTTAGTCCTTTTCTTGTGATGCAAAACTATTCTTTTATTTGACTGATTTAGCTTGGATTTCCTTTGGTGTAGATGTTTTTGGTGTAGATTTATTTAGCATAGCATGCTCCTTTAAAAGACTGACTGCAGTAGCTGAACTTCTAGTTTGTCTCCCTCTAGAGCATGATGCATAAGGTATAAACATTGGAGGGGTATCAACATCCATAGGCTCTTCTAGTACCTTTTCCTTCTCTTTCTATTTTTCTTTCTCTTCAAACTTCTTCCTAGCTTATGCCATCTTCTCTTTAGTAAAACCCATCTTCTCATCAATCATCTCAACTTATTTCTGATTTTCATTTCCTTTATAAATCTATTAACCTCTTAATGTACCTCAAGGCTCTTTTATATATAAGTACTGAACCTCTTCTCACTCTTATCCATAGGTTTCTTCAAAATATCTTCTGCATAGGCTTCAAGAAGTGGACCATCCACCTCATATGTTGTAGGTATCACCCATTATGTCCTAGGTTCTATTTCTTCCATTAGACATGCATCAATTTCAACCATGAAATAAATACTTTTCTCATATTTTATGACAATCTCAGGAGGTATTATGTATTTAATTGTATATACTCTTAAAAACTTTTAAAATAAACACATAGAAAACTTCTTGCTGATAGGTCTCCAAGCACATCATAAAATTCCTTAAAATGAATAGATACATGCTTATCTTCCTTCCACTTAACATTTCCAGTTCCAAGAAAGTACTTTATAAAATATAAGAATATGCATACATATAATGATCCATATTTGAAAGTTTTCTTCCTGTATTTCTTGATTTTCACAAAATTCTCCAAAATTTCTTTTCTTAGTGATTCATAGATATCATACTCTATATCTTCCTTCACCATTCTGTATGCAACATAGATGATAGTACTAGGAAAAGAATTCTCTCTACTGGAATGAAATAGCTTAGATTCAAGCACCATAATTGAAAAATTCACATCAGGTTGTAGAATGTTTTTAACCATCATCACACACTTAGCCCATTGAGAACTAGTCAAATTAGTGACTATATCCTTCTTGATAGAGTTTAGGGAGCATACTTCACCATTTGCACAAAAACTAGTAACTTCCTTCAGAACCTCCTTTATAATCTTATAAGGTTTTCGAGCCACATGAAATGATCATGTACTCTACTAAGGGTGCATCACACCCAATCCAACCCAAAGAAATTTGGAAAATACATGAATTGAGTAAATTTATTCTCTGTTAATAGTTTTACTTCATCCTTTATAACCAAATCCTTAGATACTTCATTAAAATGTCGTGTAATTACATTGTCAGCCAATTCCTCCAGATTTTAATCTATATATGCCCTAATATATTCAACATGCAATATACCATAGGGAATAGATGAAAATACACCATCTAGGTAATCCTCCATAGATTTGTGAATGTGTTTCTTAAAAATAAGTCTAGGACATTTAGTAATGTCGAGAACACAAAGCATATGGAAGAAATTAAGGCTTCAAATATCAAATTGCGCAAATAAAATACCTTTCCCAATGAATTAGGTTAAACTATGAAAATTTTCATAGGTCACTTCTATCTATTTTGAAATCGCCTTCAATTCCTCTTCTATAACTTCTTCAACTTGCAAGGTATGAAGTAAAAATAAGAAATTCATTTTTGTTACTTCTCATACCCAAAAAGTAAGTAACAATTAATGTGTTGTACCCTAGCTTCAAACTGTCTTAGAATAGAGGATATAAAATTTATTATCAAACCTTTAAATCATCAATGAAAATTCTTGCGAATGATAAAACATATCATTAATCCATTTTTGCATTTGAACATGCTGACCACATTTACTACACTATTCAATTCAAGGGTAAGGTAAAATATTTTTCATGAAAACTCCCCCTTAGGTCATTGACCTAATCAGTTCCTTGATGAAATTTCCACACCAGATGCTAGTGCGATCCTTCCCATAGAATCAATTTGTTCTTTTATAACCTGTCTTTCTCATTTCCTTCTTAACTTCATCAACATCAATTATTTTCTTCCCTTTATCATTTTGCACATTGTTTCTTTCTGGAGAACCCTTTTGATCTTTATATCTGCAATTCCTAGCAATGTGACCATAATTTTTGCAATTAAAATATATCACATTTCCATACCTTGTGTTTGCTGGATTTTTCCTTAATCTGCACTTATTTACAATGTGACCAAGTTGTTGCATTTGTAGTAGGTTATGTTCCTCTAGTTTACAAAATTGCTAATCTTTGATCTGCATTCATTTGATTTATGCCCATAGTTGTATCAAGTGTAAAAATACCAAGAAAAGGATGTGGTATTAGGTCTTCTCCTACATTGATTTTACCTATGACCAAATTTATTGCATGAAAAAATCTCCCATTGAATTTTTGTCCATTAGATTTCCTCATAGGTGTTCTTTTAGGTTCCTCCATCTATTTGTCTAATAAGGTGCTATTTTGACAAGATCTAGAGCTTTCTCCCTTCTCAGATTCAAGTCCTTGTGTCTCTCCTTTTTCCCTTAGGCTTCCAAGATGTTCACAAAGCTTCATTTTACTATATTTGATTCTTTATTTAAATTCATTAGCTACAATAGTTTCAATCCTAAGAACTTCATTTTCCCTCTCAAGTTCATGCTCATTATGTCTGGATTCCTCAAGATCAATCTAGAATTTTCCAGCTACACAATTTAGTTTATGAAACTCAGTTTTTTCCTTCAAGGATTGCTCAAGATTTTTCTTTTCTTTAATCTCATTAGTCATATTCATTACCAAAGGTTCCATTTAATGTATCAGATTATCTCTATCTTTTTTGGTCTATTCACATTCATCTATTTTTTATTTTATGGCTTGTGACTCATCAGTGCTTCCTTTCTGATTCAACTAATCTACAATATCTTTTCTTTTATCCATAGATTTTTTCAATTGATCCTTCAAAGTGTCAATGAAACTTTCAAAATCCTCATGTGTCTTTTCTAATTCCAAGTTGTGAGAATTTGATTTGTCAAGAACCAAGAATTATATTTGAGCATTACAAGAAACTGTTAAATCTACCTCGAGGATCTTCATCGGGCTATTAGACTTCTTCCAAGGACCAAATCTCTAATACCAATTGTTAGGATTGAGGAAATATAAGAGGGGGGTGGTCAATAAGTGTTCTATAACTTTTAGCCTTATTAAAATAATTGCACAACCATAAACCAAATGTAATTGAAAGTAAAGAATAAAAGAACAAGAAAATCATCCATAACATTGTGACACCATGATTTTTATCATGGAATCCTAGTTATGGGGAAAACCATGGTTGGGATGGAACATAAAAGTAATTAATTATGGATAAATACTGACCCTTTTAAAGGTTTGAGTACATAACAGGAATGCAGATGCATTGCGGCTTACAACCTGGAGATCATTTCTTAAATTAAAACATATAAAGGCTCACTACCATACAAAATGATAGGATTATAATCCAACACAATGAACTAAGAATTAGCATTGAGTATGCCTAAATAGTTCCATGTAAGTAAAATTAAATTTTACTTATCTGAAAATTGAACCTTAGATCAAAGATCCATCACACATAGAAAAACTATCACATTCATAAATCATCACAAAAACTCAAACTTATATATCCATTAGCAAAGATAATATCTCCATCACTCGACCTCAAGAGAAATATGAATAATGTGTAAAGTGCTGGCCAGATCTAAACTCAAAATGTGTTCCTAACCTTGAAAAATGTCATAGAATTAATGTACATGTTATTTATATCTCTCCAATTGATTGGATCATCGGTCTAATAGGATTTTTGATCGATCCAATAAACAACTATATATGTTCTTCACTGTTCTCTGTATACCCAATACATAGAAAGCCATAAATCAAACATATGACAACATTAACTACTAAAAACATATAAAAAGGTATGTTATACCTCTTTGAAACTTGTTCACACTTAAAAATTCCATCATACCTTCTTGTACCGATCCATATACCAAACTCTGTTTATTGTGCCGATTTTCCCATACTTAGCCAAATTTGCACTCTAACCTTTGGTATCACCACAATATGACAATTAGTCATGGAAAGTATGTAAAGTTTCCATCAATGAAAAACTATACTCTAAAAAGAGAAGTGTCTATTTCCAACAAGGTGTACCTTTTAACTTGAACAAATTTATGATTATATTCTGATTTTCAACCTTAGAGTCACTTAGTATGGCACATATACTTAAGATGAAATTATAAAGCCTTATTTTTCATAATTATTTCTAAACACTTCTACTTATAGAACATAAAATAAAATATAAATTCAAGAAACTATCTTGAATGATTAAGATCAGTGCCTTCTCCCAAGGCTACAAAGTTACAAACATTCAACTTACTATTTATAGCTCTAATTACTTGGCATAAGTATGTCTATACCATGTATAAACATGTATAAAAGTAATACTATTGAGTTATTCTCAGTAATCCATTCATCCCTTTTAATTACTATGAATTAATAAAGTTGATTTTAATTCTACCTTACAAAATCCAACTAATCAACTTACAAAGAGTAGAGAAAGCTGCTTTGATAAATCAAAAATATCCTTGATATCCTAAGTTATAAAAATTAGAAAAAGAAAAATTGGAGACAACTACACAATATTTAATCAATCACCACAAACAAGTAATTGAAACCAGTAGCTTTGAATCTTCTATTATCAATAAATCATTGAGAAAATGTACAAAATTTGGTATTAAGCCTTCCATTGTATCTTACTATATTTCTTCTATCTATCTCCCTATCTCTTATCCCCTATATCAGTCTTGGTTTCTCCTTTATATAATAAAATAGGAGAAGAAACATGCTTTAGACCATTTTACATCATGCCTCTTGATAAATAATATTCTTTTAAACATTAAAACATAAAAAACTATTAAATGTTTGTTAAGTAACAATAAGATGACACTTTTCAAATCAGGGACTGTGGCACACCAAACTCATTGATATTTTATTTTTCTTGAGCCCATCCCTAGGTGAACTATTTGGTTTTTGGAACATCCAAATATTCCTCTTCCCAATGAACAATTTCTACATCCCTTGGCCAGTTAAAAATCTGGATAGTTGGCATATTTATCAAATAATATTTCCACCTTTTATCAGTCATCGTTTTGACTTCTTCAACAAAATTTGCAAATCAATCTTCTAGTCTTATGATTCTATCCTAAAAAATATTAAAACTCCCAAAATTTTCATCCTTTTCCTCTTTTATATTTGACATCATGTTAGTAACTACCCACTGGTAAAAAGTTTCCAATCATCAAATCCCCTCATTTGACCATCCTTATCAATAAGTTCTAGGATTGTCTAGTGCTTGAAAGTATGGAAGGAATAAAATTTTCCTTTGACCCTTTTCTCTTTTCTAGATACATATCTGAGTTCTTCAATGAACATACTTATTATATTTTTTAGGTTTTTTAATTTTTTGAGGGGCATCAGGGTCCCTTTGGGTTATGTTGCACAGAGTGGAAATGGTGATATAAGTGGGTTTCCACCTCTTCATTAGATTTTCAATCTTGGGTCTATCTTCTTGAAATGTGCTAAGCATTTTCAATAAGGGTTCATATCATTTGTATACTTATTCATAATTACCAATGAATAATTACATTTTGTGGCACAATATCTGCTAAAAAACATTCAAAATTTGTTGAGGAATTTTCTACAAGAGCACTTCATTAGAAGCTTTTACTGCTTTGATTTCCTTTTTATACTCGTCTTTCTCTTTATACCATTCCTTATGAATTTCAATGCTATCAATTTTATTTGGTGGAGCATCCTTATGTAAAATAATAGATTTAATATGACCTTCACAAAATTCTTTTTATTTTCCTTTCAAGGAAACATTCTCGAATCTCAATATACAATTTATTTATTTCTATATTTAACACAAAGTTTGTTCTTTCCAAATCAATTACTTGTTGTTCCATATTTTTAACCTTATTCCCGGTGAACATGGCATGGTGTACGATTTTTGTGTCCACCTCCAATGGGGAAGTATCCTTGATATTAATTAATAGGGAGGTATCGTTCATTGTCTTTAATATGACTGTTACTTTTCTTTACCATCTCTTTGTCTTCTACAAGGGTAATATTCACTTCATCAAATCTTATTTCCTTGAAAGTTTGATTTTGTAATATCCTAATGATTTGAATCATTTGTACCCATGAGATTCATTTTCTTCCTTTCCTCAAATTATTTCATCTTCATTTTCAACCAAAAATCTTTAAAATCCTGAGTATTAATGAAGTTATCATCCTCTATGAATCTTAAAGACACGACTTCCCTTTCATTAGTGTGGTCTATAGGCTAAGTGTCTTCAAGGATCTAATGTTAATATCCATGTATATCTTCTTGATAAAATGTTTGAGAGGGATGATGCTTAACCTCTCCATCTTATTTTATTCCCGCATGCACTCACTATCTCATCAGTATCCCAATTTCCTTCCGAGTCATCATAAGATACTAAAGGAACTGGATCTTCCATTTTCTTCCTTTTCTGTGGGAGAGGACTGTGTGTAGATTATAAATCTGGAACATCATGGATAATGACCCAATGTGGCTCCATATGCAGGGAATGAAATTTATTGGGCACATCCTTAGTTGACTTTCCATAAAGATTTTCAAATTGTTTAAATATAGCTCCATTCTTTCTGCCTTATTTTCTTCTTCCTCAAAAAATATTTGGAGCCCTTTCTTCTTCCTATCTTCCTCCAACTTTATTTAGATATTCTATTTATTTCTTCTCTACAAAATCTTCTCAAATGTTAGGAAGTTCCTAATCAAATGCTCTTCAATTAGCAATTGATGTGAGATATTTTTGATAACAGAGTGAATGTGATCCTCTGAATCACAAATCCTCTTTGTTCAAGACTCCAAATGATAGTTGTATTTGAAATTAACTTGTAATATTTCCAGGGTATTGGAACCGATGTAAAAACTTGCAAATCTTATGACATGGGGAAAAAATGTGCTCTTCTTTATCTTATCTATAAGTGTTACTCCAAATGCACATTGAAATTGTCATAAGTTATCAAGAAGACATAATAGATAGTCAGTGATAGAGTTAACAGAAGACAGACAGTTTATATAACCAAAGTGAAAAGTTAACCAAGAGCACTAATCATTCCCACAGTTAACTGAGTATAGTGATACCCGAGTAAACAAACTATACTAAGCAGATACAACACCGAGCTACACAAGCATAACCGAATGCCAGTATAACCGAGATACAAAGTATACACTGAGCACCAAGGAACAAAATTAACCAAGTGGAACAGAGTTCACATAAAAGTTTGTAAAGGCACATTATTCTAAGTAAAAACTTTTGAGCCAACCTAGATAACAGTTTACATGATTGAGGAGGACATTAATTATGGATTTACAGCATTTATTGTTTATGTCTCCTATGTTTATTTGATCAATGTAAATTTTGTAACCATTGATCTTAGAGTAAAGATGTAAATGTTGAACCCTAATTAGGTCACATAGTTAGATATATAATTGTATCGATATCAATTTTTGATATATATGTTGATAAATGAAATGATGAAGTAGCCGCCATACTATAGACATCAGAGATCAGACAAGGGATTCAAGGACATATACCACATTGCAGAAATTAGTTTACAGAACTAAGGCAAGGCTATTGAGCAGAACATAGCAAAAGGTATTATCATTCATATTTAGGTGATATGTTTTATATGAACTTAATGGATCCATATCAATAATTTTGAGATTTTATATCTTTCAAATCAAATTTCTGTTACTCTCTAACAATTGTAATGGATACTTAAATCTCTTAACAGAGTAGACTTAACAGTATTTTTGTAAATCTCTTAACCGAGTGCACACATAGATTGTGTTGCTAAATCCTCCCATGAGGTAGATCTTTTTGTTACTCCTAATAGGGTAAGCTCATTAGAAGTAATCATTTTGTAAAGCTTTAACATGCTACCTTTATTACTGCAGTAGTGAATTTTTGTGGGTCTCATCCCCACCATAGTTTTTACCTTTTAATAGGGGTTTTCTGCGATACCAAAATACTACTGTCAAGAGTACTTAATTGTGTGTATGTGTAATGTTTATTTTACATGCATTTATCTTTCAACATTGATACTATATGTTTGGATTAAGTAATCTACTTAGTCGGTTAATACACTACAGTGAATGCAAAGATTTGTCTACAAGTTTTTAAGGGCACTGATTCATCCCTCCCCTCTCAATACACATCCTTTCCATTATCTTAACATTGGGAAAACAATTGGTATCTATGAATATTCTCTTATTTTGAAGGTTTAACAACTGAAGAGAAAATATCTTACAATGGAGAGGTATACACTTGACAAAACTATTGAGAATCAGAAGTTACAATTGCAGATCTATGTCAAACAGTTCAAGGAAGCCAAAGAGAAACTCAAGGAGATTCTTATTAAGAGAAAGGACATGGTACTTCGATATTGTGATATCGATTATCATGAAGAAGAGATTCATGACCCATTTGATACATCTAGATCTGAATCTGGTAGCATATCTGATGCATATGAAGGAATAATATTAAAGCTAACTAAGAGCAATCAACAACTTACTAAACAAGTGAAAGCACTACAGATCAGACAAGATACACAAGTGGTTAGAATGGTTGAAGTCTTGAATAATACAAAGAAATTTGAACAAGATAGAAACATGGTTGTTGATGATAGAAGACAGATGACTAAAAATTTACAAGAGAAAGAAACTGAGATATCTAGACCCACCGAACACTACTTTGAGATCACCAATCTAGTGGTTGCTATGAATCATGAGGCTAACTGAGTGAATACTGAACTTGCAAAAATAATAGATGATATTGGTGTATTGAAAGAATAAAATGAGAAAATGAGAAATGAATTGAAGATGTTATAACAACATAATGAAGTGATTATTAGATAAAGAAAGCACAAAGAGAATGGATGAATTTCTAAACCATCAAAGAAGACTGAATAAAAATACTAGATTAGGGTATACCAAGCAAGGAAAAATTTCAAATCAAGTTGAACAAAGTAATGTATACTAAAATACTAAGCCAAAGAAGCCATCTTTCCATCACTATGGAAAACCAGGCCACACATCAAATGTTTGCAGGAGCAAAAAAAAGGTATTCCTAGAAACCCTCCTAAATGCAATGGTATTTGCTATAATTGTAATAAGCATAGACATTAGGCACATGAGTGTAGATCTATGTTGAACAAACTAAAAAATAAACCATACATGGATAAATACTATCAAAATTGCAACATGAATGGTCACACAACTCAAGCATGCAGAAAAAACAAAGCAAACCTAGAAGCCTAAAGGACAAGAATCGGTAAACCAACCGAGAAGACAAGGAAATGATTATACATGGGATTACAACACTTGGAGAAATTGTGAATCATGTGGTAAATATGGACATATAGAAACAAATTGTATAAGACTATGGCGAATCAAACCTAGGAATTGGTCAAACTCTTGAATAGCATGTTCTCACTATCAGAAATTTGGTCACTTAAGTAGAGACTGTACAGACTGAATAAACACTTATGGGAATGGTAATAAAATTGACAAAATTGTGAGGATCAGGAATCAAATGTGGAGAATAGAATCAAATGATAATGCAGGACCAAGCACAACAGTCGGTGACACCTCATCTAATGGGTTAGGTGGCTCCACCATCTCCAACTAAGCAATACAAACAAGTATGGAACTATGTTTTGCAATGCTATATCTTACATAAGTTCCTATATTTATTTCACATATGCAAATAAGCATGAATAAATATGCATTGTGACATTTCATATTTGATTATTATGATCTAGTCTATTCGATTAATATGTACCAAGTTTAAAATTGTCAGTCGATGAAAATATGATGAGACAACCGAGTTGTTATGACAACTGAGCATTTGTACCATTTACCAAGCTGAAGTATTGATAGTGTTAACTGAGCTTATTGTTTTTTCACTGAGTAGTTTGTGAAGCACATTTAATGCACCACCCTAAGTTATTTTCTATAAATTTGGTTGATGTGAGCTCATTTTTTTACAATGCGATCATAAAGAAGAAGAGGACAAAGAGAAAAGTAGTAGAAAAGTTTATTCGAGCATTCAACAGAGATTTTAGCTCATTTTGAGCATACAGAGGTCAATTATTGTTTATTCTAAACTCACCGAGTCATTTGATCATCATCTTATAGAAGCCCTAAATCAAAAAACATGGAATCTTCATCCCACACAAAGCAACCTAAGCTGGTCAACGACAAGAAGGTTGTTAAGATCAAGAACTCCACCTGCATTGAACCTAACTACAAGATCCATCCACAGGTCGCAACACAACCGGATAATCAAGGAACATTTTTTTCTATCCATCCTAAGGTTTTTCTAGTGCAAGACCGATGAACTATAACTAATTGAATGTTTGAAGATGATAAGTTGATGATCACCGAGCTGCAAAAGTGAATGCAAGACATTAAATTAGTTAATGTATTTTATTTTCATTGATGTCAACTTGATATGGTTGATTGTTCATATACATAATACCATAACCTTGAAGATCTGAAGAGACAAAGTTTATGTTGTTGGTAAAATATGAAATTTTGTATACACCAAGTGACAGTGAACACTGAACAGTTCAAAGTGTATACCGAGCACCACAGTAATTGGAGTTGATGACCGAGCATAACTGAAGATGATGACCGAGCATAAATGAAGTTAAAGAATGATAAAATTGCTTAGCTGGCAAAGCTAAAATTTAGGGTTGACTGATTGATTGCTTTATTTTCAATGATCAGTTAAACTAAAGAAAGGAAGAATATTTAAAGCACATTTTATTCACAGTTATCAAGGAGAAATTTACAAAATAAAACTAAAGAAGAGCTTTATGGGATAAAGAAAAGCATGGAGAGTTGTACGAATCAAGGAGAGATCTACAACAAAAAAAGGAGATTGAGTGGCTAATCATGTCTATATAAAGAGACAAGGAATTCATTATCAAAAAGAGGAATGTTGAGTATATTTTATGTGAAGATAGAATTCTTCATGCAGATATGATCATATAGGTTGAAGAACAGAGCCAAGGAATTTTGCAGACACTGAGAAACAAAGGACATAGAATTCACCGAGAAAAAGAAAGAAATAAAGAAAAGGAACTGAAGTGTATATTGATCAAAGAGGTATTTTTGGACTAACAATAGATCTGAATATTTTCAAATCAAAGTTGTATTTTGAACAGATCATTAACTGTATCAGTTTAACCATTGATTCAGAAAATCTCTTAACCGAGCGGGATTTAACAATCTTTATTGTATTGAGATACTCAAGAGTATCAAAAGGATTTATTTTTGATAGCATAGTGAGTGCTAGGTCAAAAGATAAAATGTTGGTTTTAAATCCTCTAACAAGGTTGCACTTAATAGTGTGTATTGTAACCTTTAACAGGGTTGGCTCTTCACCGAGCTCACTCCATAAGAGTGAAATTATTTTGGGTTACCGGTCCCAGGTGGTTTTTCCCATATTGGGTTTCTGTGTTAAAAATCTGTGTCAAATGTGTATATGTTTCATTGCATTGATATTTTGTTTTACACATTATTGAAACTGGATTGGTCGATTAACTCTAAGTTTATTTGTTGCTACTCAGTAAAGTATAGAAAAGATAAATAATATATCTTACCGAGCAACTTATATTTGTTAAAGTTATTTATGGCATACATCTTGATGAAATTGGGACTGTAAGATAACTAAGGGTATTATATTGGAGAAATAAGTTTTTGGTTGGATCTTTTGGAATTAATTGTTAAGGCCACTGATTCACCCCCCCCCCTCCTCAGTTATTCTAACAATTGGTATCATGACTTTGGTGCTTGGAAGAAAATTTAAAGGGAATTAAGCTAAAGATCACAAGATGAGTAAAAGGGATGTGCTTAAGTTGAAAAAGGACAAATTTGCATCATGGAAAAGTGGGATAAGACTTATCTATCTGGTATTGGAAATGATGTTACACAACACTTGGATACTAAATATGTTACACCTACTAGACCTCTGACCGTTGATAAATTGAGAGAGAAACATGAACACAATTCTATGATGACAAAACTTTCTTCTTCACTAACTAATGCTGAATTTGAAGATGTGAAATCATGCACCTCTGCAAATAAAATGTGGGACAAACTCAAGCTAGTACATGGAGGAGATACCAATGTGTTGAGAGCTAAAGCTGAAAGCCTAAGAGGAAATTTTGATGATTGGAGAATGAAAGAAGAGAAAATCACTCAGTACAGTGAAAAAATCAAAGAAGTTGTTAATGCTATCCATGGAGTAGGAGGAGTAATTGATGAAGAAATAGTTGTAAGTAAAATTTTGAGAACCTTACTGTCTATTTATTCTATTAGAGTATCTGCAATTCAAGAAATGAGAGCAGTAGCTAATAACAATGTTACTCTTAATAGTTTTATTAGTAGACTTATTTAATTTGAGATGAACAATTATGATAACTGTGTCTTACCTACTATTGAGTCTGCATTCAAATCTTCTCTAAACATAAGCAAATCTGGTAAAAAACACACTATGAGAAATGATAGTGACAATGATAGTGATGAATAAGAACTTGATGAACTTGAAGCACTAATGGCTAGGAGATTACATAGAGGTAAAGGAAGATATAAAGGTAAATTACCATTGGTCTATTTTAATTGCAAAGAAATTGGACATTTTACTGCTAGATGCCCTAAAAAGAGAAAGGATGAAAGAGACAATGGAAGATATCATGAAAAGAAGTATTACAAAAGTGATGACCGAGACTACAGAAGCAACCAACACTCTGATAGAAGAGATAACCAAGATTACAAGTGTAACACCCCAAAATTGGCACCTTATAATCCTAAACAATTTTGGTGCATTCCTTCAATTTTCTCATCATTGAAGTCCTATTGTACTAGGCAAATTCTTTTCCTAATTGACTTTAATTGACTGAGTCTCAAATGCAGAAAACCCAAATTTGCATAAATCTGACATTATATTTAATTCCTAAATTATCAAGGTTTATTA
>MU225019.1:136393-148252 GCA_018584345.1 Thuja plicata | reverse complement strand
CCTGCTTTAACTATTTTATCTCTTTGATTTAATATTGTTTTATTTGAATTAAATTGTTTTATTTCTCTTTAAAGCACAATTAATTCAAATTTTCCATTTCTGAATAGAAATAAGATTTTTGATAGAAAAATATCCAATTAATTAAATAAATATGACCTCATAATTTCTTTTTCTCAATTATCTGAATAATTAAATTCAATTATTGAAAATGGGGATATTTATTTAATATTTAAATATTATTTAATTCCTTTTCATGTGTCTCAGCTAAAGAGGGTGAATTTAATTTAATTAAAGTGCTAGGATTTTATAATTAAATTAATCCGATCATAAGGTTTGTTTAGCCAAATAGATATTTTGGAATTAAATATGATGTATGATTAATACAGATTTAGGATTTTCTGCATTTGACACTCAGGTCGAGTAGAGTCAATGAAAACATAGAATTGCCTAGTACAATAGGACTTTGATGATTTTAGAAGAATGACAAATGAAACAAAATTGGTTAGGGCTGCAAGATGCCAATTTTGGGGTGTTACATTTATTGCATCTTCAATGGTAAGGCATGAAAGCTTTCCTAGCTGCAATGGGAAGATTTTCTCACCTCATTCCCTAGGAAGGAAATGTTTGAGCACAATAGAAAGCTGTCTATAGACTTCAGCAAGGACGAAACAATCAAATGCATATCTAGGCAATTTGGTAGGGGCATCTTCAAAACCACCAATTCTTATATAAGAGAACCTAGGGAACTAAATATAAAAACTCCCAAATCTAGTGACAAACTACTGAGCTTCTGAACTCATTCTCCTAGATGAAACTCTAGACATCTTGGAACAAAGCTTACCCATAAAGGTGTCATGAACCCTCCTATAATTCTAAATCACATTGTCTTTGCGAAGCATAGGGAAGTATTCAAAAACACACATGCCATCAATCCAAGGCTCATGGATCACACCATCCCATATTCTACTACATGCTAGACAATAAATTAGATAAGAATACATATAAAAGCTACAGCCAATGAGCTTGAAACGATTCAGTTGTTCCCTCATAGATTTTGCATTTAATTTTGCCCAATCTAACTTGTGTTTGCCCTCTATAATAATTTCTACATAACAGAACAACCAGTCAGAAAATAAGGAAGCTTCAGGTGACCCTCTGATGCTATGTAGCATTACCATAATATCACTAATGTATGGATGCACATGATTTCTGTTCAACTTTTTGGGTAAGCAAGAACCTCCCCTTTGGGCATTTAGTAACCAGTGTTTTGCTATTGTAGTTTGGTTTGCGTCAGCATTTGGCTTAAATTTAACAAGAGATTGGGCGGGAGAGAAAGCAGAAAAGGTCCACTCTTGGATTTGGAAAGATGAAGAAACAATTCCTCTATTTACAACCATTAATACCTCACCATTCCTTTTAAGAATTGATTCGGTTTGCTGATCATAATGTCTGATACACTCATGAATAAGTTCTGGACATACCACTGCAGGAGGGAAACAAGTAGCTACACACAACCCACTACTTAAAATTTGCATCAAAGGAACATTTTCCTTGACAGATGTAGTAAGTCTATTAGCTATTCCCTCAACATCATATCCCTCTAAATCTATGTCGGTTACAGTAGGATTTTCACAGACCAAACTAGACACATTACCAAAGAAATGAAATGTTGACTTCATTGTCGCAAGAATAGACTACAAATTGCTACAGAAACTCCCATAAAATTCACAAGATCATAAATTTAAACACTGGAGGAGTTACAACCTAACTTACCTTAATCTTTGAGGAAAATTCTACAACCGGAGCTCCAAAAACCCTTACCTCCACTCTTTGCGCATACAGACAACGACAGTTTTGCAAAAGAAAAATGAACACCAAGAAGGGCTTTAAAAGAAATAGCATGAATGAGTAATTAATTGCTCATAATTAAGGCAATAAAATCTCAAAGAGAGAAGTGACCGTTCCCATACGCGATCATTTACTGCCACTTTGCGCAAACTTTTATGTCACATGAATTCCTCATTAATTCAATAGCTCAGACATGACTTAACTGCCACCAATATATCTCTTCATTAAAAGCCTTACCCGAATGGGGTCAACATCTAAAAAGATGGTGGTTGTCCTTGGTTTATGCCACATGTGACTTTTTAAGATCCTTAAACACTCTTGAACACTCTTGAGCCAAGTTCAAGGCTGTTCATATGTGTTCACCACTGTTTAGGCCTGTTTTATATCCCGCTTACATTCTTGCATAAAGAGTCACATGCTTAATCAATAAAATTCCACCTTTGATAAACCAAAAGTTTTGTAGCTTGTGATCGTGAAACACCTCTTTTAGTGAAAATGCTATTCACCTGCTACCGCTTCATAAAAATATGAACAAGCTTGAACACCCTTGAACACTCTTGAACCAAGTTTGAGACTATTCAAGGTTGTTCAAACCTGTTCAAAAGACACGTTAGCCAAAGATTTTTCTCTTGTTAACAAGCAAAGGTGAAATGTAGGGGGGATCCTTTCACTGGGATTTTAAACATGAGGGCTTAAGCAGCTTGAGATCCACAAAAATAACAAGGTGACTCTTAAATGGACAAAAGGTCAAAGATCAAGATTTGAACTAACACCGGCTCTGACTGGGGACTGGCTTTTCTTCAAAAGCCAGAGAACTCAATTACTCTGGTTTCACAAACTACTGCAAAAGGGCTAAGAAAACTCGCAAGAAAGGAAAGAAACACCAAACAAAAGCAAAATCTAAACTAATATATACAGCAGGGCACATGGATCTTGACTACAGCTTCAACAATTTGAGATCTTGGCCATTATAGGAAAATGGTAAGATCGTTCCATCCGGATAAGCCAGCTTAAAAGCATTCATTCCCAATTCTTTAGTGATAACAAAGGGGCCTTTCCAAAGTGATTCAAACTTACTGTGGGTGCCTTTCAGAGCATTTCTTTTGTCCCATAGAAAAACTTCATCTCCTTTCAAAAAGTTTCTGGGTCTTGCTTTCCTGTCAAAAATGCTTTTCACTCGAGCTTGGTGCTCAGTAATCTTATCTACCAGAGCTTCTCTTTCTTCTTCTAGTTTATGCAAGTACATAATTCTTTTCTCCAAGGAGTCTTTAAAAGTTTGATCCTCAATGGCCATTTGCAGCTTAGCTGTGGAGAGTTTCGAAGGAACTGATACTTGTGCCCCAATTCCATACACCAATTCAAAGGGTGCCATACCTATTTCTCTTTAGGCATAATTCTATCAGCCCAAAGAGATTCAAAAAGCTTCTTATGCCAATTTTTGCCACTATCATCCACTAGCTTTTTCACGATCATTATCAGATTTTTATTACTTGACTCAGCCTGTCCATTTCCTTGGGGGAAATAATCAGATGAATGAGCTAGGGAGATATTATGATCAAAACAGAAAAGGGAAATCTCCTGTGAGGAGAAGTAAGTGGCATTGTCTGCTACAACCTTTTGGGCTACTCCAAAACACTCCAAGATGTTATCTTTTAGGAAATCACAAACTACTTGAGAATTAGCCTTTTTGGTTGGAATAACCTCAACCCACTTAGTGAAGTAGTCAGTCATTGTTAGGATATAAATGTGACCTACACTTGACTGAGGACTGACTAGGCCAATAAAATCAATACCCCATTGTTTGAATGGTTCACTCACCACAACTGGTCTTAAAGGAAAAGAAGCTAATTGAGGCCTTCCAGAAAATAATTGACATTTTTCACAATTCCTAACAAATGCATAGGCATCTCTGAACATACCTGGCCAATAAAAACAATTTTGAACAATTTTGAATGCCGTTATGGTAGATGAGAAATGGCCTCCACAGGCCTCTTCATGAAAGGTTTTGAACAACTACAATTGCTGACTTTTATCCACATCTTAGAAAAGTACCATCCAGACCCCTTTTATATAGCACACCTTGCCATATTACATACTTTGCAGCTTGTAGCCTCAGATTTCATCTTTCTTTAGGTGATATCCTTTATGGACATTCTCCATAAGTCAGGAAATAGGCAATGTCACAGAACCAAGAATCTGTTAAACTAACCAATAATACTTGAGATATTTCAGATTCTGGATTTTCAGGATGACTAACATTTTCTGCAATAAATTTACACAGACCCCTGCCTCTAACTATTTTAGTGGGCTTTATTATCAAATCATATTCCCGAATCTTCATCACCCATGCTGATCTTTTGTTCATGGCTATTTCTTGTTGGGTGAGTAGTGCCTTCACTGCTGAATCAGAGACAAACACTATAGAATGAGAATGAAGGATGTAGAATCTAAACTGCTTAACTAATTTCACCATAGAAAAGGCTTGTTTTTCAATGGGGGAATACTTTAGTTCATGATTTTTTAAAGGTGTACTCATGAAAGTAATGGGAGCTTCATTTCCTGAAACATCTTTCTGAGTTAGAATTCCAAACAGTGTGTGATCAGAAGCGTAACAATAAATGATAAAATATTTTTTGTAATTTGGGTAAACTAGAGATGGGGCATTGGCTACAACTATCTTAATTTCTCCAAAAGATTTTCTACCTTCTTCTATCCACTTAAAGGGATGTTTTTCACTCATCATTCCCACTATGTGCCTTGTTAACTCAGAAAAATCTGGGACAAAAGCTCTTAAAAAGTTAATTTGACCAAAGAAAGATTTGACTCATGTCCTCGTTGAAGGTAGACTGATTTTTTGAATATCCCTCACTCTTTCGGGGTCGATCCTAATCCCTTCTTTGGATATGATATGTCCCAACAATTTTCCCTTAGTCACACCAAAAATTGATTTTTAAGGATTAAGAGATATGCCATGGTCTCTACACCTCTGAGGGACTAATTTAAGATCTCAGATATGATGTTTCCTTCTTTTGGAGTACATAATTAAATCATCAAGGTAAATTACTATAATTCTATTTTTCAAATCAGAAAAAGAAGAATCCATTGCCCTTTGAAAAGTTTCCCTTGCATTAATCAGGCAAAAGGGCATCCTATTGTAAGAAAAAGTTCCTCATGGTGTATTAAAAGCAGTCTTCTATTTATCCTCCTCAGCCACACTTACCTGATTATATCTAGAAAACCCATCAAGCAGAGACATCATTTCTGACCCGACAATTGCCTGTAATACGTGTTCCATTTTGGGTAGGGCGTAATTATCTTTTAGACTGGCCTGAATTAAATTCCTAGAGTCTACACAGATTCTTATTTCACCATTCTTTTTTCTGACAGGGACAATATTGGCGATCCAAGTTGAGTGATGAATGGGATAAATGATTCTATCTTTTAGCATTTTGTCAACTTCTTTTAGGATCACTTCAGAAACCTTAGGGTTGTAACTACGAAGCTTTTGTCTAAAAGGTTTTGATTTAGGCTTTAGAGGGATGTGATGACTGAAGTTCCCTTTTCAAAAGTCTTTAAGGTCACTATAATCCCAAGAAAAAACATCAGTGTAGGCTGTTAACAGGATCTGAAGGTTTTTCTTTTCTTGGGCAGACAAATTTTTACCTACAGATATCCATTTGGTTTTAGTCATAGTGCCAATATTTACCTTGTCATATTCCTTTTGCACATCTGATTGAGAAATATTTCTTGAAATGAAACTATCATCCTTTCAAGAAAACAAGTTCTCTAAGGAAACCAAACCTTTGGGAATTTTGTTGCTCTTCAACTGGACAACCTCTTCTTCTAATAAGAATTCAGGATTTGACCCTTCACTATCTTCATTCATTCCTTCAAAGTGCATAGAAGAGAAAGCTTCTACACATGCCATAAAATCCTTTATCCGGGTATCATCTTCAAAAACTTGTAGATGTTCAATGTTATCTAGGACAGCTGGTCTATATATCATCTCAACCCTATATGTTCCTGTTTTGAAATCCGGGTGAGGGAGGAGTAGAGATGCTGATAAAGCTAGGGAATCAGCCCTTGTATTGAGACTCCTGGGAATAGCTTCTATGGAAAAGGATTCAAAAGAATCAATTTCATCCCACACCAAATTTCTGTAATGCCTCAAACGCTCATTTTTATTGAAAAATGACCCTTTACTTGTTTGACGATAAGCTCAGCGTCGCCTTTCACAACAAGTTCCTTTACTCCCAATGCTTTGGCTTCTCATAGCCCTAACAATAGAGCCTCATATTCAGAGGTATTATTGGTATTTTTAAAATCCAATTTGTAAGAGAAAGGGATATATTGATCATTAGGCCCTTTAAAAACAACACCAGCTCCAGAACCCACAGTAGCGTAACTACCATCAAACTCCATCAACCAAATTTTCTCATTTCCACTAGAGTATTCATAGATAGGAGGGGTTTCATCTGAGAAAATCATGTAATTACCAAACTCACAATCTTCAAATAAAATTTGAGCCTTAGGATCATCGGATGGAATCACAGTGTATTTGTTCTTGGCTTCAGGTTCTAGTTTGACCTTTTTCTTCCCAATAGGGATGATGGCTTCTGACCAATCCATCTTTATTTCCCCACCCATGTATCTACAGAAAGTTCTACTCAAGAGAATACCATAACTTGCAGGTATGTCTACTACTAAAATAGTTAGCTTGAGTCTCTTATCAGGATGGGCTGCTAAAAAAGCTTGAGCATCTTTAACTTGACCAATTAAGGGCACTTGTTTCCCATCCATAGAATAGCACCTCCCAAAAGTTTTGGTCATGGTTAAACCTAAATCTTTGGCTACAGATGAGGGAATAATTTTATCAGAGGCACCTGAATCTATAATTCAATTACTCAATTTAAGACCATTTAGGAGTAGAGAAATATAAAAGGGGTCAGGCTTCCTGGTTTCATCAAATTCACATTTCAGTTCTGGGGTAGGAGTGACAACAGTGTCACTCTGATTCATAACAAATGGTGAAACAACTATGAGAATATCAAGTGGATCATCAGTTCAGTCAATGGTACATTGGTTAGACTGTGATGATTCCAAAAGGTCACCTTTCACGTATTTGACCAATTTATCTATTTCTTTGGGATTTAACCTCAGATATTCTACAGGGGAGATTTGGATAGCAGAAGACTTGCAAAATTCTACAATATCAAAAGAGGATAAACAAGAATCTTTTTGCACAACCTTAACATCAGGAGTCAAAGGACTAGAAGAAGAAGCATTACTTACAAGGTCCCAAGTCTTATGGACAGGATTAGTTGGAGTTGAAGTGTTCTTTGAAAATTTTTGATTTTGAGTAAGCATAGCACAAGGAGGATCCCCAAGAGTGACTAGAATATCTCCTCTTTCTGAGTCAGATTTGTATTCTAAAAAGTATGAACCAGAGTCACCAGGTCTATCTTGAGGGAGCTCTTCCATAGTGCATTCTCCTAACACATCTTTAGTAGCCTCCATTTGTACATGTCTTTGCATATCAGGGAAAGAATTACCATCATGATCTGTTGCTAGATGAAAGGAACACATGACGACTTCTTTTGGTGAAGCTTCTAAGGGAAATATTGGTTGAGTAGAAGGAAACATAGGAGTTTTATTGTGCCATTGATTAGGCTACTTTCAGCTGATATCTTGATAAGGAGAAGGGAACGAAGATCCTTGTTTTGGTAATTGTCATTTCAAGGCAATTACGTCATTCATGAGTCTTTGAACAACTGGGTCTGTAGGGGCTAAAGTTGAAGGTTGAGAATGAGAAATCTGAACATCTTTTCTCCATTTCTTGGCTGTAATAAGATCATCTTCTAACTTAGTAGCCTGTTCTTGGGAAACAGCTAAATTAGCTGGCCTACTCCTTCTTAAGTGAAATCCTATGTATGGGGGCATAGAATTTACAAAGAAACACTGTTGGTTCTCAGGGGTCGGTCTTTTGGAAACATGAATTCTATGGATAACTTTGTTGTATCTTGCCACATAATCTCTCATGGGCTCATGAATCTCTTTCTTAATTTGTGTTAATTATGCTAGCAAAGAATGTTCATCATCAACCCCTTTAAAACACCCTTCAAATGCGGTCTTCATGGTTTGCCAATTTGTGATTGATCCAGCTGGAAAATGGCCAAACCATTTCGTAGCTCCTTCTGAGAGAGATTGATTGAAGAGTCTTATTGCTACATCCTCATGTTGTACCGCTAGAATGGTAGTAGCTACATTGAATGCATTCAAGTGCTTGTCTACCGAAACTTTTCCATCTCTGGAGAATTTAGGTAAGACTTCTTTAATACCTTTAGGGAGAGGATGATGAGCTCCCAAATTTAAAGGACCAATGACTGCACCCCATGGCTGAGCCATAACTGCACTTGGAAAGATTGTTACTAGAGGTGGTGCTTGAATACCAGAAAAAGTTAAAGCTTTCCAGACACTAGAGGATGAAGAAGAATTGGGAGCAGTTTTAGGAGGAGAAGAAGGTCTACTTTTTGCTTTGGGTCTTAAGATGGAAGAGGTCAAAAAATGAAGATTTTGCAAACTTTTGAAGAAAGTATCAAAAATACCCTCCTTCCTCTAAGACCTGGTGTAAGGTTGAGAATCCAGTATTATTTTATCTTATTGCCTCTGAGAAATTCTGTCAACTACTTGTGCCTCTTGAGCGATCGTGAGTCCTCTCAACCACTCTCCTATATCTTCCTCTTCTTCTAAAATGAGGAGAACTTGTTGATGCTAGTGATAGCTGGTCTTTAAACTCCAAGCAACAACATTCAAATCAGAAATGATATCTTCTTGAGTATTTTGAAAGTTAAGATCTGGTTGAATAACAGGAGGCTGCTCCACCAAATTTGGTATTATCACAGCTGGTAGGACCATAACTTGTTCATGAAACATAGTATTATAACATAGGTCTACACCATAAGCGCTCCCCAGTAGAGTCACAAAAAATATGTTAGTGAACAGATTTGTCTTTTTACAAACAAGCTTTTAAGTTTACTCTATCACCCTTAAAAGACAAACTATTTCTAACAGTTGGGTAAGTGTCTTTTGTGATCACTTCCCTCTGAATTTTATAACAGGTAAAACTCCCTAATATGATATTCAATGAAATGAGATAATTATTTAATTAATTAGCTTTTAACCAGAAAGCTTATAAAGGCTGCAATATCATTCTTTGATGATATGCCTCTAAGCAAAACATGAAGGAAAAATAACTTAATAATGAATAGAAAGGAAACACAATCACTTTCGCAATAGTATTTCATGAAAACATAAATGACTTCTTGACCACAAATAATAAGAAATAGATAAAACCTAGAATTTAGATATCATGAGACAACAGATAGATATATAAAATAGGCCAAACAATATGTCAACATAGGACACCTTTCTCTAGTTTATAAACAACATAGATTCAATAACCTTCCTGTCATATATTTCAGAAATTACTACACAGATAAATGTCTGAAATCTATTCTGTTCATAATATTTAACAATCTGAACTATAATTAACCAAAACTATATCTATCAGTCAAAAGTTTTTTGAACCCTTTCAAAGTTTGAGCAAATGAAATAAATAGTAGCAGAGCACCAAGAGGCCTCCCGAAAAACACAGCCTCTCAGGAAAATAGTTAAATAACTAAACCAATGGAAAGAGGACACACATCCTAAAAGTTTTTCATGCTAATTCAATAAACACTAGTTAGCCAAATCAGGCTCCTTATCTGTGGCATGATCCTCGCTTCCCGCTGGACTTCCTTCTTCATTGGTAACTGATTAAGCTGGCTTCCATTCTTTATAAACCTGAACCATTTCTTTCTCGAGCGATAGATGGAGAATCTTGGAGTTCACTATTCGGGCCATAGAGGCATCTTTGTTCCACCTCAGCTTCTTCACCTTCTCAATAACATTGGATAACTGATCAACACACAAATAAAGCATAGACTTGATGCTCGCTATCTGAGTTAAGTCAGAGGCTTTAGGATGAATCTTTTCTTTGATAGTTTTAATTGCTGAGTCAAAAGCATCTAGAGCACCCTTTATTTCTTGGTCACCAAAGACAGAGGGGTAGGTATAAGTGAAATTAATCACTTTCAACTCAGTCAGGGTAGCTTTTTGGATCCGTTTAGCTTCGGCTTCAAATTCCTTATTCTCCATGATAGAAATTCTTATCAGAGAAATGCGCCAACTGATATTCTTCCTAAGAATGAAGAAAAAGGAATCTTTGGCACCTTTTAGTGACTTTTCTACACAAAATTTATTAAAGCCATGTCTCTCGATTTCCATAAATTTGGTCATTGCTGACACCCATTTTTCCTCATCTGTACCCCATACTTGGCGCTGAGCTTGAAACTCTCCTATCACTATCTCAGTATCATGAAGAATTGAATGTGAATCTTTAATATATTGTATGCCATTATTGTGCACCTGAGACATCCATTCATCAACCGAAGAAACCAAAGTCTACCCCCTTTGAACTTGATTCAGCAATGTCTTACTTTCTTTAGAATTGGGATCAAACACCTAAGATGATTGGGACAACGGGGTAGCATCAAAGTTCCAGAATGTATTAATAAACTAAGAAAGTGAAACAATAGTTTGTTTCAATTCCTTCTTCTCTTTGCTATCTTGCACTGATGTAATCAACATTTGTTGGGCTATTTCCTTGAAAAGGTGATTCTTTTCGGCTCTATCCATTATCCCTAACTCAATTTTGGTTACTTCAAAATCTTCAACCGCCACATCTTGTTTTTCTTCCTTTGGCCTGTAAGTAGCTACCTTAGCTATCCACTTCCCAGTTTTAGCATCAGCAAATATGCATGTTGTACTCTTCACCTTTTTGGCTTTAGGAGTTTTTTGAGCATATTTACTAACAATATCTTGCACTGGAATTGACATAGGAATCAGACTCCGCTTCTTGTTAACTGAAGAAGTTAACCATTTGGGAGTATCACTAGTCATTGCTAATTGAGGACCAACTTTAGCAGGGGTGTCCATTAGATCCAGGGTTACATCATCGAGGTCAAAGAGCTCCTTCCCGATTTGGTCATCATCTCCAATTTGATAGTTCAAGTCTCCAAAATTGTCATCCTCTAGGTTAACTGTCTATGTCTACTCCTGAGCCATCTTTAGTTTCCTTTGTGATCGAGATCTCGACCTGGTAATGCGTTGAGGAGAGACCACAGGGGAAGGCTTTGCCACATAATTCTTCTTAGAATCTTTCTTCTGGTACTTATCAGAGGAGCTTGCATTACCAAATGGTTTAGGCATATTAGAAATAGAGGGGGAGGAAAATAAAATTGAAGATTTAACTCCAATCATTTTAGGACTAGACTGCTCTCTTTTTGCTTGCAGCCATTTTTTAGTTAATTTGAGAACATGTTGTGTTTTGGATTCAATGTCATCTTCCTCCTCTTTTGACCAATCAACACTTATCTCTTCAGTGTCTAGAAGTCCTTTGAAATTAGGTTCAATCAAATCAGAACCATCATCCGTTACCCCCTCTATACTGAATTGTATTCTCATGGACAGAATTTGAGAAATGCAAAGTCCGCTATGACTTTTGGTCATGACTTGGTATTCATTTGCGCAGTCCTCCCAGAAATCCTCTAAATGGGGAACTGGAAACATGTGAGACCTGAGACCTAGGCTGCCGTTAGAAAAGTTTTTGTTATCAAAGCCTGTTCATTCTGTGTAGTACTTGAAATTAAAATGACCAAGATCACTACCAATACTTATTGCATCTTCAATGGTAAGGCATGAAAGCTTTCCTAGCTGCAACGGGAAGATTTTCTCACCTTGTTCCCCAGGAAGGAAACGTTTGAGCACAATACAAAGCTATCTATAGACTTCAGCAAGGATGAAACAATCAAATGCATATCTAGGCAATTTGGTAGGGGCATCTTCAAAACCACCAATTCTTATATAAGAGAACCTAGGGAACTGAATATAAAAACTCCCAAATCTAGTGAC